>PISW01010464.1:0-49599 GCA_004023785.1 Mungos mungo | reverse complement strand
GGGGGGGCGAGGTGGTGGGGAGGGGTGGGGAGAGGCGGGGAGCATCGCCGTTTACCTGGCTTTTCCTGGCGCTCAACTCAGCGAATCTCAAAAAGGGGGTTTTACAAGAAGACACCAGCACACAGTAGGTGCTTAATAAGTGTTTCCTTCCCAGCGTGGAGGTGTGTTTTAGCTGTTGCATCTCCCTGGATGGGGGAGGGGTGGGGGGATCGAGGGCCCCTGGGGACAGACTGGAGCCGCTCCTAAAGGCCTGTGGGCTGCCCCCGCGCCCCCCAAAACCACAGACATGGAGGCTGGCACACAGTGTGCCGTTTAACTCTGGGAAAGAAATGAGCTGAGTGACTTGAGCTGATGGAATGTGGAAATGGCGGGGAGCAGAGGTGAGCGGATCTGGGGAGGCCGTGGCGGCTCGCGCGGTCCGGAGCACAGAGCTGCACACAGATGCACCCTCCCAGGCTGCGCGCCGACCTGCGGGACACCGGCGTGAACTTGGTGTCCCCGCGGTCGCACCGGGAGCCTCGACGCCGGTGGTTTCAAACGGGCAGCGCCTCGCGCACGGGGGCGGGGCCACGGCTGGTGTATCCACTCGGCTCCGGAAGCAACTATGAGCGACAGGACGGACTGATTCAGTCGTTCGCTCCGGAAGTTCGTGTCGCGCCTCTGCCCTGGGCCGGGGCGAGCAGAGAGCAGAGAGCTAGGGAGGCCCAGCCCCACAGTCCGGAGCTTTCCAGTCCAGAGGAGCAAAGGACACCCCCCCCAGCTTCACTGCCAGGGGATGGGGGTGGGGTCAGAGAAGGTTCCCGGGGCGCGTGGGGCAGGTGGGTCCTTGCACGCGGTCCTTGAGGGATGCATAGAAGTTTGCTGCGGGGGGGGGGGGGAACCTGGGTGGCTCCGTCGGTTAAGCATCGACTCTTGGTTTTGGCTCAGGTCGTGATCTCCCAGCTCGTGGGTTCGAGCCCCACATCAGGCTGTGAGCTGAGTGTGGAGCCTGCTTGGTCTCTCTCTCAGTCACTCTCTGCCCCTTCCCCCCTCACTCTCTCTCTCTCTCTTTCAAAATAAATCGGTAAAAAACGTAAAAATTTCACTGGGGGGAAGGGCACAGCCCGAGCGCAGGGAACCCCGAGGAGTGTGTCCTGTTCTGGGAAACGGAGGCAGCACATGGGCGCCGGGTGGGCCGACGGGATGGCTGGAGAGAGAAGTGGGGAGTGGCTGTACGAGGCCTCGAATGCCGAGCAGACTCGCGCGGGCGAGACCCGACGGCACCGGAGCCGGGGAAGGGCTTTACGCAGAGGAGGGCCATGGCGGACATGTCATCTAGGAAGGCTTATGTTGCATCGGGAAAGGTAATTTGGGGGTCCGTGTTTGTACCCATCCAGCAGTGAGGCAGCGGGACTGGGGACCCCAGGAGACATGCACCGTGACCGTTCCCACCAAGATCAGCGAGACACGAGGAACCGAACGAGAGCCCAGCCTGAATTTCCTCCGTCCCCCGGACTTTCCGGAGCCCCAGCACTGTCAGGCGTGCGTGGGGTCTGCGGCCCGGGAGCAGCGCCTGGCCCGGAGGGAGGAGGGGCCCGAGGAACGTGACCGGGGAAGGGGACAGGTTGGCAGCTGGGGCCTCCTATCTAAAGGCTGCTGGGCCTGGCTGGCACCCCTGCACCTCGGGCTGAGGTCCAGGGAGCCCTCCAGGGCTTGGCCTCAGGCTCTGGGGGGTCCTGGCCAGGTTATTGAACCCCCTCACTAAGGGGACTGACAGTTCCCCTCACGGGCCTTTGGAAGGGGAAATGTTTATTTAATTTTGAGAGAGAGAGAGAGCAAGCAGGGGAGGGGCAGAGAGAGAGAGGGAGACACAGAACTGGAAGCAGCTCCAGGCTCTGAGCTAGCTGTCAGCACAGAGCCTGACGCGGGGCTCGAACCCACAAACCATGAGATCATGACTTGGGCTGAAGTCGGACACTTAACGGACTGAGCCCCCCAGGTGCCCCTGTGAAATGTGCAGGGAGGCCAAGCATCCCCGTGCTGACCTCAGGTGGGGGAACGGGTCCTCCTCGGACCCCAGTGGGGGGAGGGGTGGCGGGAGCCCGCGGGTTGCAGGCCCCGCTGCTCAGCAGACGTGCAGCCCTGGAGAGCCCCGGAGGCATCGGTATTCATCACAGTGGATGCGCTCTTCCCTTGCACTGCTAATGCTGTTTCTTTTTAATTTAGCAGAATAGGACAAGTCTTGGAAGAGTCTTTACAACGTTAAGTGTGCCGTGTTCTGGCTTCACTCATGCGCCCTGCGGGGCCCGGGGCCACATGGAGGGGAGGCAGGGGGCACCGCGGCTGGGCGCCGGGCACGGGGTCCAGGGCCACATGGAGGGGAGGCAGGGGGCACCGCGGCTGGGCACCGGGCACAGGGTCCGGGGCCGCATGGAGGGGAGGCAGGGGGCACTGCGGCTGGGCGCCGGGCACGGGGTCCAGGGCCACATGGAGGGGAGTCAGGGGGCACAGCGACTGGGCGCCGGGCACGGGGTCTGGGGCCACATGGAGGGGAGTCAGGGGGCACCGCGGCTGGGCGCCGGGCACGGGGTCCAGGGCCACACAGAGGGGAGGCAGGGGGCACCGCGGCTGGGCGCCAGGCACGGGGTCCGGGGTGCGACCATGCGAGGCGTCTTCTCATTCCTGCTGATCTTGTTTACGGGGACCCGTCTCCCTTTCCCAGCAGGTTGCGTTAGAGACGTGCAGTCACTGCTTTTGTGACTGTTTTCCCTCCTTTGTGAGCACAGGGTCCTCAGAGAAAATGGAGAAGAAAGAGAAAAAGATTCACACATAATCCCACTCGCCCAGGCTGCGTTCCTTCCACTACACCAGGCGGTTTTAAGCAGCGTTAATATAAACTCTGTAGATGAAAACGGCAAACGGGCCAGGTAGAAACCTTATGCGTTCAGTGGTCTCAGGTCCACATCGCAGTCCCCTTGAAAGGAAAGTTCTAGAATCACCACCATTTTGCAGATGGGGAGACTGAGGTTCGGAGAGGCCGAGCGAGGGCACCCGGCCAGTGGCAGGGCGAGGATGGGAACACAGGCGTCAGCTTCATAGAAAATTTTTTAAAATGGCCCCAGAGTTTGCAGGCGTAAGGAAGACACCCGCTGACAGCATGGGGTGCCTCCCTCCAGGCAACGGACATGATTCCGAACGCGGGTTAGGGACGTGGCACCTGCTGTGACACACCCACCCACCCACGGACGCCCACCTATTTCCGGCCACTGAATCCGCCAGGGGCGCCGGCTTGGAGGGGTGAGGGTACGCAGCACCGGGTCGTCAGGAGGCCCTGCTCCGTGAGGCCTGGGTGGGGAGCAGGGGCCGGGAACAGTTGTGGTGGGGCATTCGCGGCCGGTTTAGGAAGCAGAGCCTGTGGGTGGCCAGCTCGTTAGTGACGGGGTGAGAGTGAAGGAGACTCCAGGTGAGCTCCTGATTCTGGTCTGGGTGACTCCGGACACGTGGCCTGGGGTCCCTGTGGGGGCCTGGGGGGCCCAGGACCCCGGCCAGACACCGTTGCCGGACTTCTGTGTGCGGTGTGCCTGGACGGGTCTCTGACGGGGTTGGAGCCGAACGGTGTAGGGAGGACGCCGTGGCCTTTCCCTTTTGAGGGTCACGAGGCTGTGTGTGTGGCTGTCAGTGGCTTTGGGTCGAGCAAGCAGCCACGTGGGACAGTCCCGGCCGGTGCTTGGCAGCTGTGCCAGTCACATGAAGTCCTACATGTCTGGGAGGCAGTCTGGGCATCAACGGGGCCTCTGAGCTGCTGTTAGAAGCTGCCAAAGGTGACCAAGTGACATGTCATCCGTGGCCGCCTGCATTGCCACCTTTGTCCACGTGAGCCCTTGCCAGGGACTGTGGTAGTAGATTGGGATTTTCCTTGAGGCCTCTGGTTGGATGAGGGCTTCTTATCCTCTCAGGACCCCGGGGTAAGGAGACCATGGTGCCCTGGCTGCCATGACCCTGGAGCATGACCATCCTTCTGCCTTCCTGGGTAGTCCCCAGCCTCGGTGCTCAAGCCCAGTGCTGCCCACCCCGCCCCCCTCACTGGAGATGCGACAGGTTGTCCGAGGGGCTGGCTCCTCCTCCCGGCTGCCCTCTGACATTCAGGAGTTTGGGTCCGGACGTTTTGTTTATCTTCCCCTTCCTGTTAAAAGCACCAAGTCCAATGTCAGGCCGACCTGCCTTGGAATCTCCACATCGCCATCTGGTGGCTGTGTGGCCTTGGGCAAGTTGTGTAACCTCTCTGAACAGAAGTGCTCTTTGGCAAATAGGGAGAAGAAACTGCAGTTCTCTAAAGAGTTGTCATGAGGGCCAGGCATCAGTAATACTCAGGAAGCTCTTACACAGAGTTTGACAGTGAGTGTTATTCAGGGCCATGATGTTGGCGGTGGTGATGGTGGTGATGGTGACGGAGATGATGATGGTGATGTTAGTGATGGTGGTGGTGGTGGTGGTGGTGGTGCTGGTGATGGTGATGATTGTGGTGATGGGGATGGGGATGATGATGATGGTGGTGATGGTGGTGATGGTGACGGAGATGATGATGGTGATGTTAGTGATGGTGCTGGTGATGATGATAACAAAGAAGGTCACAGAAGGAACTGAAAATAAAATGACAGAGACAGGATCATATGACTACTCTATGGCTGCCTCTTATTTCTCCAGAAATCCAGTGCTCTGAGAGCCCATGGTTGGTGGAGACCTTGGTTCTAAGCTTGGTTCTTTTTCCTTCCCTTGTGCTCGCTGGCTCGCTGAGAGCAGGAGGTGACAGATCACAGTCTCCAAACGGAGTCTTGTTTATCCGTAAAGATGGTGCCTTGACAATAGAAGCTATTGACTCTGTAGCTGTCTTCCCACCACCGAGGGCCTCTGAGTCTCTACTGGACTGGCCCCGGGTCCCGGGGGCACATGGTCCCCTGAGTACCGTGAAAATCAGGAGCCCGGACCCCGTGTCCGGGACTCTGATTAGGTCGGATTACAGGGGGCCCTCTGTGTCTCTTTAAAAGCTCCCCAGGTACTTCCCATCTGCAGCCGAGCTGGGAGCCCTGCAGGACATCTCACCCTTCCTCACCACGGTCCCCCACAGGGCTCCTCATGGGGGGGGGCGAGATCAGCAGCTCAGTCGGAACTCGCCATCAGAAAGAGGGACGCAGCTATTACCAGACAGCGCGCTCTCACTCCCAGCCCCATCAGAAAGAAGAAAGAGGAGGTCAGAGGTCAAAAAGGAGGGAGACAAGTGTCCTGAAGTCACGGGGCCAGGGAGTCTAGTCTTGCCCAGGCAGGCTCACGGTCAAGGGAGAAACATTGCTCCTGCCCTTGAGCCTTAGCTCCCTTTTCCCCGAGTGAGTGAACGGGGCTCAGGTTGGCTGAGGGTCTGCGCAGGGTCACACAGCAAGTTACTGTGTCTGTCCACCTGCCCAAGCACTCATCCACCCGTCCATCCATCCACCGTGCGTTCATCCATCCGTCCGTCCCTTCCTCCATTCCATCCACCATCTGTCCATCCATCCGTCTCTTCATCCTGCCCCCATCTATCCCCCCTTTTACCCCTCCCCCTCCCCCATCCCCCCATTTTCCCATCCCAGCCTTGCCATGGAAGAAGAAAGTAAAGAAGAAGTCCAGTATGGGTAGAAGGCACCCTGTATTCTAGCCCCCTTAGGGCATCCTGTTTGCTGGCACATGTGCTCTATCTTGGCCCCTGGACTGGCATTACTGGGGTTTAAGAGGAGCCTGAGGGCACAGCCCTCAGGGGCTTAGAACGGTGGCCGGGGAAGGGCAGACATCAGTGGATGGGCCGGGAGTAGGTGTGATCGGGGCTGTCGGAGAGATGCAGGATGGGAGGCATCCAGGCAGGGAGCCGGGGCAGAGAGCGGGGCTAGGAGCATACAGCCGGCTCGCCAGCCAGGGCTGTGTGGCTCTGGGCACGCGTTCAACCTCTCTGGGCCATCGTGAGGCTGCAGCGGATCCCTCCCTGGTGAATTCAGAGTGGATGTGGTTATTATAGGTTCTGATTAAATGGCGGTTGGATATTTTATTTCAAATGTGTTTTTTTAATGTTTATTTTTGAGACAGAGTGAGAGACAGAACATGAACAGGGGAGGGGCAGATAGAGGGAGACCCAGAATCCGAAACAGGTTCCAGGCTCTGAGCTGTCAGCACAGAGCCCGACGTGGGGCTCGAACTCACCACCCGTGAGATCGTGACCTGAGCCGAAGTCGAACGTTTAACCGACTGAGCCACCCAGGCGCCCCGGCAGTTGAATATTTCTAAGTAGTTCTGCCCGTGTGGGTCTCCGAGGTCACCACGGGTGGCAGCATTTGAGTTAAGTCTCGAGAGGTTTGCAGGAAGGGGATCCCGGGCGGGTCGAGCAGCGTGAGCGTGAGTGAGAAGGCAGGAGCATCTGGGCGGCCCCGAGTCCTGAGAGCAGGGGGGCAGGTGGGGTGAGGCTGGGCAGGTGCGCGGGCACTCTGAGGGCGCACGGCTGCCCGGGGAGGTCGGCTCTGCCCTGGGGCCGCGGGGCGCCGCGGGCTGCTTCAGGAGAGACTCTGGGAGCTGTGGTCATGGTCTGGAGACTGGGATCGGGGCCACCGGGGGGAGCCTGCGGCCGGGAGGGGACCGTGGAAGGACCGTCAGGACTGAGCTGTCACCTGTGAGGCCCCTATGCCCTGGGGGAGACAGGCCGGCATAACCGGCTGCTGACCAGGTGGCCCCCGCCTTGTTCCCAGAGCCCATGACAGAGCGCAGCCCCTCCCGGGGTCTCAGAAAACACGCAGGGTGTGAGGACTGCGATGTCAGAAGGAGGAGTGCTAGGAAGCAGGTGGCGGGGCGCAGGGGGCACGGAGGGGCGGGCAGCCCTCCCCCGGAGGCATCACAGGAGCCCAGTCCCACTGAGTGCGGACGCCCTGGAGGAAAAGGGAAGAGGTTTCTAGGTACAAAAACAGCTGAGGCACAGGCTGGAGCCTGAGGGGCATCGTTCTGTACCCCCGGCAGGGCCCCCGGGGCAGGGGAGTTTGGAAGAGGAAGGTCCACGCCTGTGCTGTGTCCCGTCAGGTTCCCCTTCCAGCACCCATGCCCCCCTCCATTCCTGCCCTGCGCCTGCTGGCCCGTCTCGGGGATTCACAGGAAGACTTCTGATTCTCGAGAGCAATCGGGCACCTTGTCCCTTCACGAGGAGAGTGCCTCTGGGCTCCCCTGGGGTTGTCTTTCCCACAAAACCCACACCTGTCGGGGCTCCGCTATGCATTCATGAGAAATGCCTTCAGACCCCTGGCTGCCTGCCACCGGGGCCCCAGGTGGGGGTAAATGGCACTTGCGAAGGATCCGTGGTGGGCTGTCTCCCCGGGGAGGCTCACTGGCTGGGCCCATACCACTGTCACAGCGAGCCGGCCAGGAACGGCGGAGAGGGACAGGACAGGGCCCGTCCACTGCACTTGGCTCCCTGCAGAAGGCTGTCCTGGAGCGGTGGGTGCAGTGGACCGGGCGGACCCTTGGCCCTGCTCCTGTGGGTTGCAGCCCATCGCCTTCTGGGTCTAGAAACGTGTCTTGCTTCTGAGGTGACATTTGTGACGTGAGCTGTTCCGTGCGCCCGGGCAGGCTGGCCCCTGACGGAGGGTCTCTGCACAGGCTTTGCTGACCTTGCTCGGGCTGGACCAGGGCCAGGTGATGGCGGCTCCGTCCCCCCCTGAGGCTGGAGCCTCTAGAGGCTGGGGTGGGTGACCCGCCTGGGCGGCCGTGACACCAGCACGTAGCCTGGGGAACACGGGGATGCTCCCGAAGCTTGCTCTGCCCCGGGCCGCCCCACGGTGGCTGCTGCGGACACAGGGACAGGCTCCTGGATGGCGCTGGGTCACAGGGAAGGGCCTGGGGCTGGCGGCCCGTCCTTCCTCGCCTGCTGGGCTGGGGAAGGTGCAGGGAGGGCACTGGGACATGGTGGTGGTGGCCAAGTGGGAGTTGGCCGGGTGGGGGAGGGGAGAGGAGCGGGGGGTCCGAGCTTGGTGGTCCCCCCACCTGAGGGGGAGGAGGGGGGTGAAGCGTCCAGAGAGCCCACGACGGCAGGGGGGCGGAGGGGAGAGGCAGCCCGAGGTAGGCCAGATGGAGAAGGACTCAGTGCTGAGCTCAGTCATTGGTTGTCCTCCAGGAAGGCTGGGGGGAGGGGCAAGGATGCTCCCCGCCCCCCCCCCACACACCGTGCTCCTCAGAGGATGCGGGAGCCCAGCCGCCCTGACTCTGGTAGCGGGGCCCGGGCCTCCTCAGGTCTGCAGTCAATGCCCCGCACTCTGGAACCCGATTTAAGGAAGGGGGGAGTGGGGGAGATGCACTGAACAAAACTGCCTCAGCTCCGACTGTGAGCCGGGAGGCACAGCCTCGCGGGGCCGGAGCGTGAACGAGAACCAGTTTGCTCCGGACTTTGACTATTAATCCTTCCATATCAAAGCATCGGAAGTAGGAACGCCGTGGGGAACACGAGGGCTACTGATAAACGTGGAAACGGCTCTCAGGACCCACGTCCTGCCGGGGAAGCATCAGCACGCAGGCTGCGCCGGCTGGGACGTGAGGGCTGAGATACGGGAGGGACCACACGTGCCAGGCAGGGTGGGTGTGTCAGCGGGGCATGTGGAGGCGGAGCTCCCGAAAATGGCCTGCCCCCAGGGTCAGGTGGGACTGGGGTGACAGGGGCTCCAGACAAAGGCTCAGGGGATGCCGTGGAACCTTCTAGAAGCTTGGTAGGTGGATGTCATAGGGTCACAGGATAGGGAGCTGTGGGATGAGGCTGGAAACCCAAATAGGATCGGGTCACAAGGGCCCCAAATGCCCACACTCGTGGTCACACACACTCACCTGCCCCTTGTGTAGACGGTGGGGCTGAGGTCGGAGTCTGGCCCAGGCCTTTGGAGATGGGCTTGGCCGTGACTCTTCTCACGCCACTCGAGCGGAAGGACGCTTTGGGTGGGGCCTCGGGCCTGCGAGGCACCACCATCCTGGTGTCCCTGCCCCTCCCTGTTCCTGGTGTCGTCCTGTCATCTGTGTTCCTTACCTGAAGGGCAAGTCTTCGTCAAAGAGCCCGCTCTGAAAGTCGCCTTAGATCTGAGTCCGGGAACGCACTGCTGAGCTCTCTCGGTGCCCAAGAAAATTCCCTAAGATGCTGCGAAAACGTCCCTTTTTCGCCACCCAGAACCCAGGGACAGAGCTGGGGCTCCGACACCCCGGCCCTGAGGCCTTGCCGCCATCAGTGACTGTGTCGGAGCAGAAACGACCGTCAGGGGCCCCTCCCAGCCCTGGGCAGGGGCTTGAGCCAGCTGGTATTTGGGCACGAGTCTCGGGTGTGGGGATGAGGCGGGTCTGAAGCCTGGAGACGGCCCGAGTCCTTCAGAGTGAGGCTCACGGGGACCCCGGCCCCTCTTTCTGGGCTGCGAGCACCCCGTGACCTGCTCTCTCTTCCCGGCCAGGCTCTCCCTGTGTTCCCGTGCTCCCTCGGTCACCAGAAGGACCTTCCACAGGGGCCCAGTGGTCCCCATCTCACAGGGGAGGCATGGGCCCCGAGCCGGGGACCCCCGCCCATCCCTACCGCCCCCGCCCCAGGCGGCCCCGGGAATCCCATCCAGCGTCAGCGCCTGGGCGGGGCTCTAACTCGCACGGACAAATACGAAGAGGAAGCTGGTACCGTCCTCGGCATTGCCTGTGGGGGGGACACCGGGCTGTACCCGCCGGCCCCTGGGCCTCCTCTGCCGAGAATTACCGGCCTGCAGGGACACTGCCTGTAACCGGGGCTTCCAGTAGCCTCCCCAAGCGTGACGTACCGGCGCTCAGGGCCACCTGGGAGGGGCTCGGCTCCCCAACCCGGCATCCATCCGGCCTGGCATCCACTTCCTTCCATTTCTCTCTCTCAATTAAGCCCCAGCAGCTAGGGCCCCGAGGCTCCGGCTGTGGGCTCTCGGCACCTTAATTAGGGGTCATCACGGAAGGTATTCTTTCCCTGGCTCCCCGTGATTCTATTAAAATTTCTCTTTGTAGACTCCAGGCACGGCCTGCTTCCACCCAGGGACAAAGGAGAAAGAATCCAGGGCAGAGCGTCTCTCTCATCAGCAAGGCCCGCGCCTCCTTCCTGGGCTGCCTCTGGTGGGTTCGCAAGGTGGGGGGGGGGTTGGCATTTAAGATTATTCAGATCTTCTCATATTGGGCTCCATGCTCTGAAATCAGGATGGTCCCAGGGGGTACGTGGTGCGGTGATTAATTAGTAATGTCTGCCGCCGACCCAGGAGGGGGCCCAGGGGGCCGTGTGCATGGGCTGGATGCCCTCTCCATCTGAGCGTCTGTAAGGTCTGGCCAGCCCTCTCTGCTGTCCCCAAGGGAGCGTGTCCAGTCCCCAGCGCTCACCAGGAGCCTCTGGCCACGACCCACCGACCCCCCGCGGGCCAAGGCAGAGATCTGAAGTGGGTCGTGGGGTCCTGATGGGGCCTGTGGCCAGCTGCAGCCTTACAGTTTGAGAAATTGGGCCAGAAGAAGGAGCAATGGCCTGCACGGGCCCCAGCCCGACTCTGGGTACAGACCTTGCCTCCTGGGGACTCCCACCCAGGGCTCCCGGAAACCCACCCTTTACCGGCACGCTGCCAGGCTTCCCGGCCCCGGTCCCCACGGTGAGCCCCTGTGTCTCACCAGGGCAGGAACGGGCCTTCATCCACAGGCCCGGTGTGGTGAGGGGGCAGAAAGTGGCAGGGCTAAGGCAAGGCACACGTGCCACCAGGCCACGGAGGCAAAGCATCAGGAGTCTACTCAGTGCCGAGTGCGGCTGTGTCCGGTCTTCCGAGCACCAGAAGGGGGACCTTACGTCAGTGATACCGGATGCGATGTGTGGGTCCTTTCCCCACGCCCCACGATTCTCCGCGCCAGCTGGGTGTCCCCCAGATGAACTAGATTCTGACCACTTCTCCCTGCAGAGAACATCAGACCCTCCCACCCCTGCAGGGTCAGGGCTCAGGCCAGGCTGTCACCTGTGCTCCTGACCCACCAGCTCTGGACTGAAGGTTCCAATCACGCGTCGCCGGGTCCCCTCATTTACTAGAGTGACTCATAGACCCGGAGAAACGTTTTGCTTGCTGGAAACATCTTCCTTACTTACTGGTTTATGATCATGGGCTAGACCTCGCGGAGGGCCAGGCGGCAGAGGCGCACAGGGCAGGTCCGGGAAGGGCGTGGGGCTTCCCCGCTCTCTCCAGGCCCCTGCCCCCACACCTCCAAGTTCACGGGCCTGGAGGCCCTCCCACCTGACCCATCCTTGGAGTTTTCTGGAGGCTTCATTTCATAGGCACGATTGATTAAATCATTGGCCTTTGGTGACTCAACTCAATCCAGTGGGTGGTGTGGACACGGGGTGGGTCTGACCTGCTCACCTGGTTGGCTCCACTGGCTACCGGCCCTGACCCTTACGTGACCCCTGGGGGCTTTTCCCGGGCCATCCCATCAATGGGGGGTTTTGGAGCTCTGTGCCAGAAGTGGGATGAAAACCAAATACCCATTTTTTTAAAAACATAAATCACATTTGTTTATCAAGCTGCTTCAGGGGCGCCTGGGTGGCTCAGTCGGTTGAGCGTCCGGCTTCGGCTCAGGTCATGATCTCGTGGTCTGTGGGTTTGAGCCCCACGTCGGGCTCTGTCAGCACAGAGCCTGGAGCCTGCTTCGGATTCTGTGTCTCTCTCTCTCTCTCTGACCCTCCCCTGCTCACGCTGTCTCTCTCTCTCAAAAATAAATAAAAAACATAAAAAAATGAAATAAAAAAAAAAGCTGCTTCATAAATGAGTGCGGGATTCGATGCTGACGGCCTCCTGTGCGCACCGGCCCGCCTTCCGTCCTCTGATGCGGCTTCTTTCTCGTGCTCCTGCACATCTTACGGATTCCTTCAGTAACGGTTTCGTCGCCCTTCCTGCCATCCGGGCTGGGGACAGCTCCTCGGACGGACCGTGACATAGATGTGACCAGACAGTGAGCGGGAGCTCCGGGCTTCTGAAACATTGGAGCTGGAAGAGTTTTTTCTGGAACCATCTCTCTGCTCCTGACTCTCTCCTGCAGCTATCAGCGGGGAGGGTGGCCCGGGCCCCCTCGGAGCGCTCCCAGAGTCCCCTGCGCCCTCTCTCACGCTGCGTCCCCAACGCCCCGCATCCACTTGGTAACTTCTGGCTGCGGGGTCCTCAGTGCCTTCTCCAGACCGCTAACCGCTCCCCGCCTCTTTCTGGGGGGCTTGTCCGGCCACCGGGCTGCCGTCCAGGCCGTGTTATGGGTTTGAAATGTCTCCAAAGTGTCTTGAACCCTTTCTCAAAACAGCACCTCCCTCTAGGTGCTAAACAGCCGCACAGTGTGTCACTGGCCTCCGGGACCACAGGCGTTGTCCTGTGGTTGATGTTGTTTTATTTTTACTTTTTAATTTAGTTTTAGTTTTTAAAAATTTTTTGTTTATGTTGAGAGAGAGCTGTAGAGTAAGTGGGGGAGGGGCAGAGAGAAGGGGAGGGAGAGAATCCCAGGCAGGCTCCGTGCTGACTTGGGGCTCGAACCCATGAACCGCGAGGTCCTGACCTGAGCCCAAGTCAAGAGGTGGATGCTTGAGTGACGAGGCCACGCAGGCGCCCCGGTGCTGGTGTTGTAAATGACCCCCAGCAGGGTCCAGGCCAACGAGACAACAGGGAGTGTGTTTTTCAGGCTTGAAAATGCCATCTGTATATGAAAACAGAGGCCTCTGAATCAAAAATAATCTCACAGAATTTGGGTGAACTCTCCCTTTCTTTTTTTTTTATGTTTATTTTTTAGAGACAGACAGAGCATGAGCAGGGGAGGGGCAGAGAGAGAGACACAGAATCCGAAGCAGGCTCCAGACTCTGAGCCATCAGCACAGAGCCCAACGTGGGGCTGGAACCCACGAACCACGAGATCATGACCTGAGCCCATCGGACGCTCCACCGACTGAGCCCCCCAGGTGCCCCTGAGCCCTCCGTTTCCGATATCCCAGACAGAAGTGTTCTGGAAAACAATGCCTGCTCAAACCCCCGTCAGGCACCATCTTCATTGGGCAAACGCTTGCGAGCTAAGGGTTCCTGTTTTTGGGGTGCTGGGGTGCTGTGAAGGGCCGGACGCCGAGTGAGTGGACGGGACAGGCAGCGCTGTGTGTCGGGGGGGTCTAGTGGAGGGGGGCGGGCTGTGCTGAGCACACGTGCTGGGCTGCGAGCCAGGCCCACAGCTGGGGTTCACATGCACCCGGGTCTGTGGGAGCCCCTGCCGCACCGGAGACACGGTGCAGGGGGTGGGGAGGGAGGTCAGGGGGAGCTGCTGGCCAGGACCCCAAGGGCCACACCAGGCAGCAGGGCTGGGGAGGGAGGGGCCGTGGGCCCCGGGGAGTGGTGAGCCGCGGCCGGGAAGGGCTGCTGCCCAGAAGGGAGCTCTGCAGACAGACCCAGGGCCTCCACCCCAGGTCATCTACTCTCCTTCTGGCTTCTTCCCTTCTTGGACTCTTTCCCTCCTGACTGTGCGGGGACCCAGACTCACTCAGGGCCCGGTGGGACCCCACGAAGGTGTCCCTCTGGCCAGCATGGCGGCACCAGTCCATGGAGGGGTGAGGCTTCATGCAGCTGCCCTCCAAGGGGCCCCAGTGCTGGAGCCCAGCTCCAGCAGGTCCAGGGCTCCCGGAAGGATGGACGGTGTCGGCGGAAGGGAGTGAGGGAGCCTCAGCTTCTGTCTGCTCACCAGGCAGGCGTCTCCGCCCCGACCCGAGAGTGGGCTTTATTTATTGAAAAAACGTATGGGGTACAAAACAGAAGTGACAATTGCCTTAGACAATGATTTTTGGTAAATTCTTTGGTGTGTAAAAATTTCCCAGAACATAGATTGGTGGAAGACGCATGCATCGCCTTTATCAGTAGGTGACTAGAGGCTTATCACATGGGGAAGGAAGGATCCTCAGCATCAAGTACAAGGCGAAGTTTCTAGCACAGCAAAGGCAAGAGTTAGTTCTTTGTGAGCAGGGGTCAGCAGCTTGTTTCTCCAGGGGAAGAAAAACAGGTTTTCTCAGGAAATGTAACATTTACTCCCATAATCACAAAAGAGGAAACTCCTATCACAGGTTTCTTCACAAGGTACAATTCACATGTTTTTAGCAGAAGAGGGCAAGTCACTCCTGATATCAGTCAGTCAGGCGCTTGGGGGTCGGCGCTCCAGCAGAAGGTGAGTGGGGGCTGAGTGGGTGTAGACGCCAGCTGCCATCTGACGGTGGGCGGCCGTGCACACCCGTCTGACTTCGGAGATGGCTCCCGGCACCACAGGGCTCGCTCACAGGAAACGCTCCCCACGCTGGTCTCTTAAAGGGGCCTTGTTGGTGGCTCAGGGTCACCGGTGTCGTGGGACCAGCCTCAGAGGCCTCAGCAGCAGGGAGAACCCGGCTCTCCCTGGGGGATGCAGGGTCCTGACCAGCAGGGGTGAGGATGCAAACCCACAGGGGAAATACGGTGCCACGGACATCACCGCACGCAACACCTCACTGCCCTGCCCTGTCAGGGGGATCTAGTGACACAGGGACAGGTTGCTGGCCTCTCCCTGAAAGCTCTCCAGCCATTTCCTTCCTCTCTATCCCCCAATCCTGAGTGCCCCCCCCACTCTGAACCTCCTTGGAATCCTCTGAGCACACAGCACTTGCTTTCCTTTCCAGGCTTCGGCACATGCTGTTCCTTGCATCCTCTTACCTGAGTAGCTTGTACTCACACTCCAGTCTTCTGTGTAGGTGTCACATCCTCCAGAGGCCCTCTGTGGCCCCAGGGGGCCTGGAGCTGTGTCGGGTGGGGCACCCTCACCTCTGCTCTCACGGCAGCTCTGCACGGAGTCATGGAGCCTCCTGCGTGGTGGCTGTCCCCAGGTCCCACAGGCCCCACCCCCACCCTGAGGGCTGGTGCCACAGCTGTACTAGTTGTTGGCATCCCAGATACCCGTGCTAGCCCAGGGGATGGCATACAGTAGGTGCCCACTGCGTGCTCGTCCACTGAATAATGCAGAGAGACCACCCTGATGAAGATCTGCCTGCATTTGACGCCTCCCGATGCTGTGTGACCTTGGGCACGCCCCGCCCTCTCTGGGCGTCCGGCTCTCATCTGTAAAAGGAGGGGTGATGGTGACAGCTGGCTGCTGTGAGGCATTTACTGAGCCCAGGCCGCCTGCTCCGCTGAGCCCTCCTGCTCAGCCGTGCATCTGCTCTCACAGCCCCTGTTTCAGGCGACATTATTGCAATTATCCTGTTTGTCCCTGAGGGCGGGGGTCCTGGGGAGGCCAGGCTGTCTCGGGCTCCCGAAGGTTAAGTTCAGTGGCGTGGGCTCAGAGGCCCAGAGCAGGGAAGGCCCGGCACTCCGGCCTCTGTGGAAACGGCTGCACGTGGCCGGGGAATCGGGCTGTTCGAGGGGGACCGGGGGGGGGGGGGGCCCAGGCCCTGCTCTCTGCGCCCCCAGCCCTGGTACCTCCGGCGCCTGTAAACCGGGCCCTTCCTGGCCTCCAACCCAGGGAGGCTGGTCCCTCCCAAGGACGCCTGAAGGAAATGGCCTAAAAAGGTACCTGGCAGTTTCTCTCCCGCTGGGAGATAAGCGGTGGGACCAGTAAAGCTCTGATGAGGGGTCCTGGTGACCCCCCCCGCCCCCGCGGCCTGAGGGGGGACTCTGAGCCGCACGTGGAGGGGGGGTCCCAGGCAGGCTGACCCTCCAGGGTGCTGCGGAGAACATCTTGCTGTTCAGATGAGGGCCTGGAGCCCAGAGACGGAGACACGGGCCGGAGCTGCCCAGGGAGCGGGGCCAAGGGTCCCCACCTGGGTCTGACTCCAAGGCCCCTTCCCATCACACCACCCGACCCTCAGAGGCCGGAACTTTCTGGAAGCTCCTGGGGCCCTCAATGCCTTCCCTGATCCCCCACTCAGGGCAAACAGCCAGTGACGCTCTGCATGCAGGCTGTAAAAGTAGCAACTTGAATTGAGCTGTCAGGAAATCAGTTGAGGGAAACACGTGCTTGTGGGGCCTGGCTTTCTCATAAACCAGCGGGATGAAAATGAAGAAGAAGGCGGCGGCCACGTTGTGGGGCACAGGGATGCTTTCTAAATTTGCAACTGGGGTCCATTATTCACGGGCCCCGTTTGAAGAGGGGAGCTGGGCATGCGTGCGGGGCGTTCGGTGAGGGTGCTGAGCGGGTGCTAGTGGCCGGGCTGAAAATGAGCCCCTTTGTTCTGTACCAAGAATGCGCCCAGGGCACCAGCGTCCTCCGCAGCCACTGCAGTGGGGACATGCACCCTTCTTCCTGCACCCCTGGGCCTGGAGACTGAAGGAATCGGGAAGTGTACGTCCCCTCCCCCGCCCAAAGTACTTCCCGACCAGGGAGATCCTCCCCCGCTAAGACACAATTAAGTTTCTCAAATTAATTATGCACCTGACAGCGGGGTTAGCGATTTTCTTAATTTCCCCTGTAATTACATTGTGGGAACAGTCACCCCTGATGGCCCCGGAAGGAGGCGTGGGCTCCCGCAGCCAGCCCGGGGCCTGAGGAGCCTGAAATCGAATTCCCAGGGGTGGACTCGAGATGGATGCCCGGCCCAAGCGCACGAGGCACGTCCTGGCTCCGTCCCTCGTGGTCCTGTGGGGCTGAGCACGCTGAATGCCGGGCGGCGACCTCTGCTCTCCAAGGGACAATTTGTGTGGGTGCTGAGGCGGCCGTCTCAAGGTGGAGACGGGGACCTTCAGGCGTGTGATCAGAAAGGCCCCGGCTGTTTGTTGCAAGGACCCTGCCCTTGGATCCGCAGGCACCTCGCCCGGGAGACTCTGCCGCTCCTGTGTCCCGGCCCCCAGGGCCACCGCGGCCGTCCCCAGGCTGCCCCCTGCAGCCCGTGTCTCCTCCACCCGTGACGGCCCAGGACCCGGAGTCTCTGTGGGTACAGAGCGGGAGGCCTGATCCCACAGCGCTGGGACCGAAACCCGGGGCTCATTCCTCCCGCTCACAATGACCCCTGCGCTGCGCCACCTAGGGCGGGGAAACGGCGGCCGGCCTCGGCGTGGGACGCGCGCCCGTGGACACGCCCGGCCCAGGCCTCGGCAGCTGGGTGGGGGAGAATACCGTAAAACCCCGGCGGTGCCCGCTGTGTCGTCGTTTTAAAGAACCTGGTGGCTCCTCTGCCTCCCAGAGCCTTTAGGGGACACGCGCCACCCTCCGCCGGGTTCACCTTCAGCGGCCGGGCGGGAGGGCTCCAGCGGTGAAGGTGTCCGTCCCGTCGTAGTTTAGATCTCGCGTGTGTCGCTGTGAGCCCAGGCTCCTCCGCGGGGCGGGGGGTGGGGGGTGGCGACCATGATGACAACGCATCATGTGTTATATGCCGTAGAAGTGTCATCTTTCCAGAAGCCCCGGTGGGAAGGTTATTAACTCGCAGAGGAGAGCCCACCTCAGCGTGGGAACCCCTGCAGGTGCGGGTGTCACCCACGTCGGAGCCCGTGGGGTTCCGGGCCATTTACACAGAGTGGTGAGACCGCCTGTGTAGAAATACGGTAATAGTGGTTTTTTGTACAGAATTTATTACCTCCTGGAAATATCAAATCACGGGACACAGCGGGGTGGGCGGACATGGAGATGGCGGGGGGCGGGGACACGGTGGGGTGGGCGGGCATAGAGACGGCGGGGGCGGGGACACGGGTGCGGCCACATCTCTACCTCTGACTGGCCTGGAACCTTCCAGGCCACACCCCAGGCCCTGCTGGGGAGGGTCTCACTGCTCTGGGGCAGGGGTGAGGGTGGCACTGACTTCCAGTGCGCTAGCCATGGCAAGACCTAAGGTCCGCCCGCAGCTCAGCCACCCGGAAGGGGCTGGCATTGCCGCGTGCGGGCTTCTGGCTCCTGTTCTCAGCCCTTCCTACCGCATGTGCAACTGAAACGTGTCCTCAGGTGTTCGTTCATGAGCGTAACTCAAACCCAGACGCCTTTGCTGGAAAGATCTAGATCGTTTTCGGGCAGACTTGGCCTTGCGCTCAGTGCTTGTCCAGCTCCCCTGACCTTGCTGGGGCCCAGAGTGGAAGGCGGGAGGTGGCCTAGGTGTCTGAAGGGTGCTGCATGTTGCACTGGGTCCTTCGATGGTGTCAGTCCATTTCAGAACCTTAAGTACAGTTCCTTTCGTACACTGGGAAGCCAGACTCAGAGAGGTCTGGAAACTGCCGGCAGCGTTCAGTTAATAAGTGGCCCTGTTGGGATTTGAACCCACGTCCACCTGACTTCTGGCCTCAGGGCTGGTGAACTGAGTGTGACCCCACACTCAGCAGGGGTCAGTGCTTGCCAAGTGAGGTCCCGTCACCACCTTGCCATTCCTAATGAGTTTTGATCAAGGGATCGGCGTTTTCATTGTGCCCTGGGCCCTGAACCCATAATGTCTCTGTCACGACCTGCCGCCTCCTTGCCCTGGTCTGGCGGAGCCCCGGCCGCCAGGGGCTATGAGAGGCCCGTGCTGAGGAGGGACGCCCAGGGCCGTCTGGCGGTGCTGGCAGTGTCTCCCGTGGACCTGCTGTGCACAGCTCCTTCGAAAAATGGAAAAATTCCACCCCGGAGACAATCAAAGGACAACTCCCAGGCCCTCCCCTGTAAAGTAGAGTGAATCAGGTTCAAAATGACGGAAATCTGGAGTCAAGGAAGGAAGGAGACTCGGACTGTGAGTCCCGGAGTCACGTGTTGACAGAGGCCCACATCCCCGAAGCTGCGATGAGGGCCTGGTGGTCAGGTTGCCTTTCACTGTGATCTGCTTCCCAGCGGAAATGCCACTTTATTCTAGAGGAGCAGGGACGTGGTCTGTGGGTGAGCCGGATGCCAGCAGGGGGCGGTCCGTGGAGGGGAGAGCTGCCATTTGTGTCCCACCCGCTGGGTGCCAGGTGCTGTGGCTGCCGGGGCCTGTCTGCTGAGGTCTCATTGGGTTGTGTCATCAGCCCCAAGAAACAGGCCTTGCCAACCCCATGTGCCCACGGGGACCACCCAGTGTGGGGGAGGGGTGCGGCTGGACCCTGGCCCAGCCTCTTTGTTTCGGGAGGCCCCCACCCTGTTGGCACCAGTGTCCTAGACCCTTTCCTGCCGCTGGGGCTGGTTCCGGAAGGCAGTACATGGTCCCAATCAGTGTCCTCCCACATATACCGGGGTGACTAGCCCTGTGACACTTGAACAGTCCAGGTCGACCAGCCGGCCCTGCTGGGGTGGCGAGAGGAAGAAAATGCCTTATACGGACGCAGTTAGTACCGAGAGCCTGGGACGGGCGGGACAGTGGGAAGGTGGGCGCAGCCTCTGCAGAAAGGCTCCAAGTCAGAAGCCCCCGCCCGTGCATGACCTTGGCGAGTTAACGAACATCAAGAGCCACAACGTTCTCGCGGGAGATCTGGGGGTGCTTCATGCACAGTACTCCTAGGGCCAGAGTCAACCTCTGCAGACCGTCGGACACCCCGACTCCTCTGAGCCTTGATTTCCCTATCTGTGAAATGGGGAGAAAGTCACCTCCCTCACGTGTTTGTCGCGAGGGGGTGTTGGGTGAAGTCAGCGGCTGGGCGGCAGCCAGCCGAGGGTTCCGTGCCGCTCTCCAGGCGGGCATTAATTGGGACTAGAGAGGCTTCTGGAAGGCAGCAGGGCGGTGGAGCAGCCCAGCAGCGCCTGCCCACGGCCACCGGCCATCCTCGCCCGAATCCCGGGAAACGGAGTGTAGGGAACGGAACACCTTCCATGGAATGACCCTCCTCCGCCAAGCGCGGCGGGCTGGGGTGGTCCGCGCTTAAATGAGGCCTCAGTATGGCACTGGCAGCAGCTGTTGCCTGTGGTGGCTGCGCGCCTGGCATCCAGTTCCACACGGCATGGTCGCATCTGTTCCACTGGGTAAGAATTAACTCCCGGTTCCCAACGGTAGTGGACTTGGGGTTCTCTGCATAGAAGTTTCCAGAAGCTGCAGACAGAATTGCTTTATCTGTATCCATCCATCCGTCCATCCATCCATCTATCCATCCATCCATCCATCCATCCATCCACGCACCAGCTAATGCTACTGAGGCCTTCTCTGTTGGGGCAGCAAGACGAACACTGGAAGGAGGAAGCTGTGTGGCCCCGTGGTGGTCATCTGTCCCTGAGCCTCATCGCTCCTGTCTCTCAAGGGGGGTCCTTATCTCTGACCTCATCAGGGTCCTTGGGAGGCGTGAATTAAATATCTATAAAGTGTGTGAAGTGTGCATTGAGTAGGAGCCCAACAAACGTCCCCCGAGACTTGATGTGGTCAGGGAGGGCTTCCTGGAGGCAGCAGAGCCTGAAACAGATCTTAGGGGGCTAAATAGACGCTCAGTCCCCAGCTCACAGTTACAAACAGAACCAAACAAACACAGGAAACAAAGCAGTGTAGGTAAGTGTGGTAAACATAAAACTATATTGGGGCTCCGGGGGGGCTCAGTCGGTTAAGCCTCCGACTTCGGCTTGGGTTATGATCTCACAGCTCGTGGGTTCGAGCCCCGTGTCTGGCTCTGTGATGACAGCTCAAGAGCCTGGAGCTGCTTCAGATCCTGTGTCTCCCTCTCTCTCTCTGCCTCTCCCCTACTTATGCTCTGTTTCTCTCTTTCTCGATAATAAATAAACATAAAAGAATTTTAAAAAAAGATTCAAAAAACTATATTGCCCTCCATGTGTAAAGAGTTGAGGAATATTTTCTCCAAGCGTAGCTTATTTTTACTGGATTCATTGAGTCAATGAATGAACCAATATCTAATGGTCAAAAGAAGCCCCATGGGGGCGACAGGGCGGCTCAGTCAGTAAGTGTCTAACTCGATTTCGGCTCAGGTCACGATCTCATGGTTCGTGAGATGGAGCCCCACATTGGGCTCTGAGCTGATAGCGTGGCTCCTGTTTGGATTCTCTCTCTCCCCCTCTGTCTTCTCCTCCCTCTGCTCTCTTTCTCTTTCAAAATAAACAAATAAACATTAAAAAAAAAAAAAGAAAGAACCCCCCCCATGGCAATTGGCAGGAGGTCGTGACTGCTCGAATCAAGTGTATTCCTGAGCATTTTGGGTGTAATCGAGGGTTGTGGCATTTCGGAGCCAACATTGATTTAAGCTGAGACTCAGATGCTTTACTGTATAAAAATGAAGGCGGATAAAATTCTCTTAAACTGTAAGTAGAAGGAGAACCGCTCGGGACTAGCAAAATTTTCTAAAAACGGACAAAAAGCATCAAAGAAAGGAAATTTGTTTAGAAACTCTTAACACTTACCGTGGCGTTGCTGCCCTTGGAAATGGTCTGTCGGTGAGGGGGTGGGGGTGGATGCACCGAGACAGACCCCAGCCGACACGCCCACGCGCACACAGATGAAGGATGATCGATCATGA
Organism: Mungos mungo; assembly: GCA_004023785.1. Taxonomy (NCBI): domain Eukaryota; kingdom Metazoa; phylum Chordata; class Mammalia; order Carnivora; family Herpestidae; genus Mungos; species Mungos mungo. The sequence goes on along the minus strand of PISW01010464.1, from coordinate 28,207 downwards.
GAAAGGCCGGAGAAAGAGGCCGTTGGCCCAACCGCGTGGCACTTTCTGTGGAAAACAGAAAGTTATGCCCTGTCTTTGGTGTGGGAGCATCCGGGGTTGGGTCTCTGGGCTGAAGCCTTGTGCCAAAATAGGTATGTCGAGGAAATCGAAGTGAACAAAACTGAAATATAGTAAGAAAAGTCAAGAGGATACACACAGTCACTTCGGGAGACAGGAAACCCAGAATTTATAAGAGGAAAGTGTAGACACATGCGCTGTGTAAACCGGAACTGTGTGTGAGGTGAAAACGCTGTGAGCCAGGCCGTCGGGACGGACGGACTGCGAGACCTCCGTGCGTCTGACGAGGGCAGGATTCATACCGGTGGCTGTGGCTGCTCTGCCTCCGGAAAGCTCCACGCGGCTCACAGATGTCAGGATTGTTTGTTCTGTGTCTGTGAAGTGCGTCACTGGAGTGTGGACAGGGATGGCATTCAGTCTGTAGACTGCTTTGGGCAGCGCGGACGGCTCAGAAATACCCACTCTTCAGGCCAATGAGCACAGAATGAATATCTTTCCATTTATTTGTGTCTTCCTCAACTTTTTTATATTTTTTTAGTGTTTATTTATTTTTGAGAGAGAGAGAGAGAGAGAGCAAGTGGGAAAGGGGCAGAGAGAGAGAGGGACACACAGAATCTGAAGCAGCTCCAGGCTCTGAGCTGTCAGCACAGAGCCCAATGCAGGGCTCGAACCCATGAACCATGAGGTTGTTACCTGAGCCGAAGTCTGACGCTTAACCAACTGAGCCCCCCAGGTTCCCCCTCAACGTCTTTGATTAATGTCTTGAAGTTTTTAATAAACAGATCTTTACACCTTCTTGGTCAAATTTATTCCTGCACATTTGCTTCTTTTGGACACAACTGTAAATGGGATTGTTTTCTTAATTTCTCTGATAGTTCATTACTAGTGATAGAAATGCTGTTCGGGATAAATACCCAGGTTTGGGTATCGATTTTGTATCCTGCAACCTTACTGAATTCTTTTATTGGTTTTAACAGTTTTTTGACGCAGTATTTAGAGTTTTCTATGTATATTGTGTCATCTGTGGGCAGTCAAGATTTATTTCTTCTTTTCCAACCTGGATCCCTTGTATTTCTTTATCTTGCCTCCTTGCTCTGGCTACGATTTCCAAAGCTAAGTGGACAGACAGTGTTGACTCTGGGCAGTCCCTGTTTCGTCCCCGATCTTGGAGGAAAAGCTTTCAGCATTTCACCAGGGAGGATGGTGTCGGCTGTGGCCTTGACCTCTGTGGCCTTTGTGACGTTGAGGGGCCTTCCTTCTATATTCACTTTGTGGAGATACACTGGATTCAGTGAGAAAAGCAAGATCAAGGGTAAGAGATAACGTCATCCTGCTTAATATGAAACAATACAAACCAATGGGAAAATAAGACTGGGTGCCGCACAGAGGTGTGGCGGGGGGGGGGGCATGTAGGTGAGCTCGGAGAAAGGCCTGGAACCTTCCTCATGGTGGCGTTTGGTGGGTTGGTTGGAGGGAAGCTTTGTGAGTGGGGGTGGGGAAGGGACTGAATTTTGTAAAACTTGCAGAAAGGGAGCAGTGGGGGCGGGAGGGGCGCATAAGGGCGGTCACGGCCGCCCCTTCCCCCCCCCAACGCCTGCTGTGGGGGGGCGCCAGGCTGGTGGGATTTCACCCCCGTTGCACCTCTTTTGTCCTGTGTGCTGCGCCGCTCGGCCTCGTGGCTCGCACGCGTGAGTTACATCATCGGAAAGGAAACAACAAAGCTGTTTTCAGAGCGTGGAAAAAAATCGGCTTCCTGGGCTCCTGGGCTCCGAGGAGAGGCCCGAAGGGTTGGAATGAAACCCCATATTGATTAAGAAAAGGACAGAGCATTGTGGGAAGAAGACACATCGAGAAGGAGGAAGGGGCTGACGTCGTTGGGCTGCTGAGGAGCGGGTCGCGGGGAAGCGGTGTCCTGGGGACCGGGGTCCCCGGGCCGCCCCTCCCGTCACTGCGTCACCCAGTCTCCCTTCTATGGACCCGAAGCCGTGCTGACTTCTGGTTGGGCTGACACCTGCTGCCTCCAGAGACAAGCACAGTGACCAACAGCGTGTCACCGTGTGTGACGAGCTACGCTGTGACAGGAGAGGCCGAGGGGCCACCCCGGGGACCCCGATCCCAGGGATTAGGGCTTCGGGGCCTCGCTGTTGTGGTGCTTTCCTGCAGCTCGGGGTGCGGGCTCCCCAGCAGGAGCCGGGCTCCGGGTGGGCCTGCCGGACCGCAGCTAGAGGCAGGGGGGAGGCTCGGCCTCTGTGGAGACAGGACGGAAGCAGAGGGAGTGGGAGAAATACCCCAGTTTCTCTCTCTCTCCCTCCTCCGGCACCCCCCCCTCCGGAGCCTGCTGTCCGCAGGGCCCTGTGGGACATCGGATGGCCTGTGGGGTCTGGCTCCCGTGGCTCAGAGCAGAGGAGGGGACAAGGGACTGGGGGGAGACAGGGAAAACACCTTTAGGCAGACCCTGAGAGCTTTCCTCCCCTACCCGTTTCCCAGGTGAGAAGAGAGAAGCTACAAAGACGGGGGGAGATGCAAGTCTGGGGGGCTCAGTGGGTTGAGCGTCTGACCTCAGCTCAGGTCACAATCTCACAGTTTGTGCGTTCGAGCCCTGTGTCGGGCTCTGTGCTGACAGCTCGGAGCCTGGAGCCTGCTTCTGATTCTGTGTCTCCTTCTCTCTCTGCCCCTTCCCCTTTCATGCTCTGTCTGTCTCTCAAGTAAATAAATGTTAAAAAAATCTTAAAATTTTATATGTATATATGAAGACCTGGGGGGAGCCACAGGAAGACGGAGGCGGGGAGGCCGGGTGGAGGGCTGGCCTTGTGCAGAGGCCAGGGGAGCCGCGCCTGCCCTCCCGACAGCGGCCCCGCCAGGCGCCAGAGAGAAAGTTCTAGGTGGTTCTCTGTGGTTCTCTGTGGCTCCCTGCAAAGGGCTCTGTCCCAGGAGGGCGGGCCCAGCCCAGGCGCTGAGCTGCCCTTCCAGACCGCCGCCTCCGGGACGTGAAATCCCACTTCTCTCTAAATCTTCCTTCCTTCCTTCCTTCCTTCCTTCCTTCCTTCCTTCCTTCCTTCCTTCCTTCCTTCCTCCCTCTCTCCCTCCCTCCCTCCCTCCCTCCCTCCCCCTCTCTCTCCTTCTTTCTTAAATTGCCATGACTAGAATAATCCCAGTTTATCTTCTCTCTCACCCTTGACGGTGAGTTGAATTTTAGGCTGTACCTGCGCTGCTTCTGATCTTTCAGCGCCGTGTTTATTTGTCTGATTAGCGCGGAGGCCCGTTGGGAGCAAGCGCGCGGAGGCCTCGCAGCGTGGGGCGGCCGCCGGTGGCCGGACCGCTTCATGGCCTTGGCGTGGCCACAGCCCCGGGCTGAACCCGATGCGGACAAGAAGGCCTTCTGTCCCCTGCAGCCCCAGGAGCCCGCCACGGCGTGGGGGCGTCGGGGAGCCTGAGCAGACGGAAGGCCACGGCTGGCCCTACCGAATGTCCCGAGTCCTGTCTGGGAGAGCCCTGCTTGAGGCCCCACGACAGGAGGGCCGCCCCTGCCCTCCCCTGCTGTCAGCAGCTCGTGTGTGTGACGTCCTCCTGCTGCCCTCCCCCAGGAAGGCCCCTGGCCCTGTCGGCCACCAAGTTGGCCAGACCCGCTGAAGTGAAGTCTGAAGCGCCCCAGCTTCGAGACAGGGTCCAGTGCCAGCTCCCTGGAAGCCGGTGGCCCTGAGCAGGGAAACCGGGGAGGAGCCAGGCCCTGCTTTACAAGCATCCTGCCCAGGGACGGCAGCTCGCCTGTCCTACCTCAGGGCTTTTGCATGTGCTGTCCGTGTTTCCGGACGCCCACCTGGATTGACTCTGTCCCCATGTCACCTCACCGGAGGGCGACCCGTACTGCTCTGCCTGAAATAGTGGCGTCCACCCCCCAACACACACACATCTTTGCTCCTTATTCTGTGATTCACTGCGCTGCATGACGATATGCATTTCTTCTACTTACCTATCATCTGACTGTCCCTCCGCAGCATCAGCTCCCTGGACCAGGAGCCCTGGCATCTGGTCACCCACCAAGAAGGGGTGAAGCCAGAACCAGGTCCCCTGCTTTCCCTGTGGCCCAGGAGGGGTGGCCACACGCTGTCCCCAGAACTTTCTATCATGGGACGTCTACTCTTGAGGTGCTCACAGGAGAAGGGGGATGGGGAAGGTGGGAGGGGTGGGCGGAGGCGAGAATGGCTCACACGGAAAGTCAGACACACAGGGACAGACAGACAGACAGACAGACCCACAGACCCAAGAGAGACAGGCTCGGAGCTGCCGCATGGAAGAACTCTGAGAGACTTGGGTGAAGAAAGGACACACGTGGAGATACCAACACGGAGAGACAGAGACAGAGCTAGAGGTACGTGAAAAGAGCCGGAGTCCCCCGCCCGGAGGGACAGAGACGGACTGCAGGTAACTGTGTCTGCGGGTGCCCACGGACACCCCCGGGGCCCCGGGGCCTGGGCCGCAGCCCACACAGCCCGTTTCTTCATGTTGCCAAAAAGTCGAGCCCTTCTTCTTCCTTCCGTCTGCAATTCCAGCGTTAGCTGCCGGCCGCACCCCGGATGCTCAGGCGCAGAAAATCCAGACACGCTTTGGCTTGGCCCGTTTCCGGAGAAGAATCTGTCCTCAGGAAAAAATACCCCTTGGGGGGCGGAAAGCAGATCCTGACATCCCCCTGGGGCCCGCATGGGTCACGTTCACCGTGAGCAGGTCCTCAGCACGGCGGTGGTGGCTGTGGGAGCATGCATAAGGTCGTCCTGCGTGGGACTCACTGACGGGGACATCCTGGTCTTTTAAAACAGAAGTGGAGTCACGTTCTGGAATCCACTCAGCAGCAGCCCCTGGGAGCCAGGAGACGCGGAGGCACACACCGGCCGTGTGGTTATTGACAGGGGTCCTGAGAGGCTCACCCAGTCATTCATCAAACGCCCCTGTGCTCCTGGTGCCGGAGTCTCCCCAAAACCCCGCTGTTTCCCCGTCTCGGCACCCAGCCCAGGGCTAGACACGCAGCAGGTGCCCAGAAATGTGCGGTGTATGAGTCGGGGGGACAGAAGGAAAGAAGGAGGAACAGATGGATGATGGGAGGACTGGCGGGCAGGAGGATCGTGGACGGAAGAAGGGTTGGACAGATGGATGGATGGAGAGTCATTGAGGGAAGGGGATGGGAAGGGTCCCTAGGGGGCTGGGGGGTGTCAGCCAGAAACAAGCCCAGAATACCCTGGGGCGCCCCCCACTGGTCTAGAGCGGGACCCACGGATGGGACCCCACCTTTACCGACATCTCCATACCTGCCCCCTGGCTTTCCGAGGGCAGGACCTCTGCTCCCCCTCCCCCTCCCCTGCATGCCCCACTCAGGCCATGGTCACTGCCCTCCTGCACGCCCCTGTGGAGGAGGGGTCTCTGTCTCCTACCGATGGGCACTCATGTGGGCGTGGCTGTCCTCCTGGGAGCCCCCTGGAAGTGTGGGACCCTGGATTGCTGTAAGGCCACAGCCCTACACAGGAGCTGCCCCCTAGGCTGTGGCCCTCAGGGACCGCAGGGCCTGAGCCAAGCCACTTAAAGTGCCAGAGCCTCCATTTCTTCCTTTTCCTTGGCGGGTTCTGTGGCCCCTGCGAGGGGGTGTGGGGGAGCCCCCGGCACCGACCCTGGACCCAGAGCCACGCCGGGGACCAGAACTACCGCTTCCTCGGCGGATGGATGGGGAAGGTGGCCGCTGTAGGACCTTCAGACCTGGCCCACCCGCCTCTTCACCTACTCGCTGTGGGGCTCTGAGCAAGTCACTGAGCCTCGGCTTCCCTGGGTCTGAACCGGGGCTCTGTGTTTCCAGTGGAGAGCCCTTGGGAGAGGACCCGGGCTGTGGGCGTGGTCACATGACTTGTGAGTGAGCCCTGGCTCCGGCGGAGCCCCGCGCCTCCGCTCTGAGGTGGCACCCGCTGGTGGAAGTGCCCCCGGCAGGGGGACGCGGCTTCAGCTTGGCTCTGGGAGTGATGTGCACACAGACGGTCCCACGCGGCGGGGGTTCAGGGGGGCCTCTTGCAGCACGTGCGTCCCCGGGGCCGGTTCGAGGCAGGAACCGCAGCACCATCTGCCTGGGACACTGGGACCCGGGGTAGGAGGGGCAGGTGCTCCCTGTGCGATGACCCCACACGCTCCCAGGGAGGGGATCCCGGCAGGGCCCGGTGCTCTGCGGCACCCCCAGCCCACCTCCCCCTGCCCGGCAGCCCAGTGGCGGGAACCGTCAGTTCTGCCAGCCTGCCCCATGGTGGCACCTGGGAGATGGGCCACACGTGGGATCTTCACCTGCCTAAAGGCATCTCGCCACGATTTAGGTCTCAAACGGGAGTCCTCTAACGGGTCTGGGGGGGCTGCGCGTGCTTCTGCAGCACTGCAGGGGCCGGGACAGCCCGGGTGCCCAGACCACGCCACGCCTGTGGGCGCTTGATGTGTGACCCAGGCGCCGTGCAGGGCGTGGGAGGGGAGGACTTCCAGAAGGAGGAGCAGGCATGAGAGGGCACCGCTGAGGGACGCAGAGACTTGACTCTGGCTCTCACCCAACACGAAAGTGAGGAGGAGTCACCAGAGGTGGGGTGTGCAGAGCAGGGAGATGGTGTGCGACTTCCCAGGGTGGAGGGTAACCGGGCACCGGTGCCCTCTTCCCAGGAGCTGGTGTTCTCGATGCGGAGTCAGACCATAAACCACCAAAACACGTGCATGATGTCAGGGAGCGATGATCCTGTGGCTGGAAGTCAGGATAAGGGCCGAGAGCGGGGGGCAGGGGCCCGGGACACTGTCCCAGGGATGGATATTTGAGTGGAGCCTGGGATGCAGTGGGAGTCGGTCCTGTGTGCCTCTGGGAAGGAGAACAGCACGTGCAAAGGCCCAGCGGTGGGCTCCCCACGCAGGCTGCGTTTCCCGGGCCGCGTGGACAGTGCTCAAGTCTTCAGGCAATGACAGGTGACAACATGGAGAAGTACTGCCACCAGGGAGCTCGCCCCGGCCTCGGTGCCCCGGGTTTTCACGGAGGTTGGGCTTGGAGCCCCGTGGCCGTCCCCAGCCCTCCCCAAGGAAAGCCACGCCAGCCGCCCCCAGACCGCCCCCAGACGGCACACGGTTCACACGTCCTGGCCGGCTGGCAGAGGCCTCGGGTGAGCAAAGCCGCCCTTCACAGGCAGGACCTTCCCGGGCCTCCTGCCTCGCGGGGAAGGACATGGAGGCCAGCCGGTGCGTCCTGGGCCGGGCGCTGTGCCGGGATGCGCGCATCTGCTATGTCCGTTAGCGCTGGGCCGAGCTGGCCCAGGGTGTACAGAGGGGCACCTGCGGTCCCCTTGAGTGGCCAGCTCAAGGTCACACTGCAGTCAGCCTGTCACCGCACCCCCTCCACCCGAGGGCGACATGGGCCACGGCTGCAGACCGCTGTCTGGAATAATGCTGTAAGCACGGGGGCGCCTCGTGGGAGGTGGGCTGGGGACACTTGTGGCCGCGTTGGGGCTTGCCACCTGCCTGGCCTAGAAGGGGCTCTGGAGGGGCTCAGGGAACTCGCCTCAGGTCCGCCGCACGCCCCGCTCTCCCCGCCCCCCCCCACCCCAGTTGTCGGGGGGGGGGGCCAGGTGGCCGGGAGCCGCCTCTGCTGTGGCTGAAAGAAGGGCGCGTGGCCGCCTGTGTGTCCCGCCTGCCCCACGGCTGCAGACAGAGGCCCCTTGTGCTGCAAACGGCCGGCGCTCTGCAGGCGGGAGCATTTATGTCCCGTTGTCAGGCTCCGAAAACCTCCTGCTGATGACTTCCCAAGGCATCTCTGCGTGACATGGGGGCCTGGCTCTGCATCGCCGCCTTGCCCGCAGGTTGGAGGAGACACAGAGGTCTGCCCAGGACAGCCCCGGGTCACCTGCAGGGAGACCCTGCTCGGGGCCCGGCGATCTCAGTCCAAGTCGCTCCCTGGGCCGTTCAGCGGCTGTGTGACTTGGGGCAAGGCACTGCCCTTCTCTGGGCCTGTGTCCCTGTCACGGGAGAGGTGTGGGGGGGTGCCCGCGTGGCCCCCACAGTGCGGCCGGGTGCTGAGCACCCGTGCTGGACTAGCCGCGCCGGGCGAGGGCTGGGTCGTGGGTCCGTCCGGGCACTCGCCCAGCAGCATTCCTGGCTCCTGCTTCGTGCCAGCCTCGGGCGGGGGGCCGGCCTGTGAGGGGCTCTGGGGTGTCATGGGAAGCCCATCACAGTGGGGCAGGTGTCTCGGGAAGTCATGGGCGTGCGGAGGGTGCGTGGCGGGGACGGAGGCCGGCGGGCAGAGCGCCTCTTCACATTTTGAGGCTCTGCCCTGAGTTCACCTTGGTTCCCCTCCCGGCCCTGCCTCCCCGCGGGGCGGACACCCCTTCCCCCCCTGCCCCCTGCCTGTCATGTGTCCAGAAGGTGTGGGCCCAGCGGGGCTGCTGGAGGAAACGGGAGAGGAGACTCGCTTAGTTTGGAGGAGCCAGAACGCGGCCTCTGGCCAGCACCGTCCTCGGGTCTTATGGGCTGGAGAACAGAGGAGATGCGGCGTGGCCGAGGGGCTTCCTGACCCCTGGGGAGACCACCCCCTCCCCCCTCCCCCGCCCCCCGTGCACTTGATGCCCCCAGGCCCCAGGAGGGTGAGGCTTGGAGGAGGCTGCTCCCGGGAAGGAACCGGAGACGCCCCTCTCCTGCCCTCGGCCGCACGGGGAGGGCAGCATCCCAGTCACAGGGGTGCAGGGGGGAGTCCTGTCCCTGTCTCACACCATCCCGCCCGGAGGTGGCTGTGGGCAAGGACGGGGCGGGCAGAGCGCACGGGGCAGCCAGGCTGCTGTGGCCATGCTCGCCTCCTCCATACATCGGTCTCTGCTCTCAGTCTCCTCCTCACCCTCGCCTCGCAGGGGTGCCCTCGCCCTCCCCTCGCAGGGGTGCCCTCGCCCTCCCCTCGCAGGGGTGCCCTCGCCCTCCCCTCGCAGGGGTGTCGGGAGGATTAGGAAGGGAGCTAGCACGTGCAAAGCGTTTGGTCCTCAGGGAACTTGACAGAAGGGGGGATGACGAGTTACTGTCCCCATTCCTGTGATCGTCGTCTGATAACACAGACACGTGAGCCTCAGATCCAGACGGACTTGTCCGGGGCCCAAACCCGGGAAAGGATGGAGCCGTTCTGCAAGACCCATGGGTCCCCTTGGCCCCGAGAGCGTGTCGCTGGGGACGTAGTCTGGAAACGGAGGTCTGTTGGCCCCTCTTCTTAAACTGTTCAGCTTTGTCATCGAATCAACCTTCGTTTGTATCCCAGGAACTTTTTGCCTTAAAAATATTGTTTTTCAACCCAATATCCCCAGTTTCGTGGCTTAAGAAATTCCTTGATGTTCGCTGACCTGGAGCATTCTTTGGGTTGTGTCCGTTTCTTACGTAATGTCTGGACTTTATAGTCAAGAGTTCCTCGTGACGTTCAGGAATAGAATGCGCTTCCCGATCGCCCGGATCTCCTCTGCTAACGCCTCTCTGCGTTTAGTCCTCTTCTTTAGCGCGCCGACTACGCCACCCAGGCTGCCCGGGGCCGGCGCTGAGCACGCTGGACAGTCACTCCAAACACCAGCGTAGAGGCGGCAGATCTCTGACCTCTGGCTCGGTGAACGAAACGGTTATCATTCTCCGCCAGGACCCCCTAAGTAAACGAGGACCCTCGTTTTTAAGATATTGAGTTGTCAATGTTCTCAGATCTGAAAACACATGTTAAAAAAATTTTTTTTAATGTTTTTTATTTATTTTTGAGAGACAGAGAGACCGCGCGAGCAGGGGAGGGTCAGAGAGGGAGACACAGAATCGGAAGCAGGCTCCGGGCACCGAGATGTCAGCGCAGAGCCCGACGTGATCTCACAAACCATGAGATCATGACCTGAGCTGAAGTCGGAGACTCAGCCGACGGAGCCGCCCAGGCGCCCCTGAAAACACATCTTTTAAGAGCCACACAGAAGCTGGGCTTCATAGAGGAGCCCCGCTCTTGGGACGTGACCCTGGGGGAGGAGCCAGCAGGCGTAGAGGAACGAAGGTGCTGTTTATGGAGGGCACAGGGCCTTGGCCAGGGCGAAGCAGTGAGTTTCCCAAGTGCCCAGCACAGGGTGCCCCGGGTGCTGGCAGAGGGGCCCAGCGCAGGTCCAGTCTGGTGGAAGCCCCTCGGCACGGCCACGGGGCCTGGATGGAAGGCGGCACCGCCAACAGGAGAGGCCCAACCCTCTGGTGATGAAATCAGAACGAATTTCGTGTACCTGCTGGAAATGAATGCTACAGATGTAATCACATGTGCACAACGGCTGACGGGCACAGAGGAACGAAGGGCCGGGTCATGGTTGGAGCAGAAACTTTTCTTTTTTTTTTTTTTAAATGTTTATTTTTGAGAGAGAGAGAGAGAGAGAGGGAGAGAGTAAGTGGGGGAGGGGCGGAGAGAGAGGGGGAGGGAGACACAGAATCCGAAGCAGGCTCCAGGCTCCGAGCTGTCAGCACAGAGCCCGACGCGGGGCTCGAACCCACGGACCGTGAGATCACGACCTGAGCCGAAGCCGGATGCTCAGCCGACTGAGCCCCCGGGCGCCCCTGTCCTATTATCTTTAAATGATTCCAAGGAGAGTGGAGGACATGTTGGCATATCAAGAGGGAAGTGTTGTTGTAAGTGGGTTGGAGACCTTCTGGAATGTTCCAAAGGGTAGATTCGGGTCACAGGGGTAGCCCAACCCGGCCCTGCCCCCAGCGCCAAGCGCGGACCTCTGACTCGCAGCTCATACAGGCTTTCTCAGGGTGGCCCCGCCGACCGGCTCCTCGGAGCCGCATTATCTGCTCTGTAGCGAGTCTTTCTGTGTTATTATCTGTGTTATTCTATTTGGATGTTTTTTGTTTGAAGGGACATTTTTGGACTTCAGACGGGCTTGGCGCGCTTCCAGATCGGTTGGTCCCTGGGGATGCAGGCATCAGTGTGCTTCACCCTGGGTACTGGCGACAGAGAGTGGCCTTGGGCAGGGCCCGTCCCCTTCACCAGAGTGCTTACGTGTCCCGACAAAATCCAGAGCGACCCACGCTGCCCCCCTCCCAGCCCATCCCCACTCCCCCCGTGTCAGGACTGTCCGACAGTCACCTCCCCCGGAGGCAGAAACCCAGCCAGGCCCCTCCAGCCTCCCGTCAGATACGACGTCCCCAGTTACCCCAGAAGACACAGCAATGTCCTGTCTGGTCCCTGGGTTGCTGGTCAGTGACCACACCTGGTGTCGGTACAGCCGTGGCCTCCGCCTACAGCCTGTGAGATTCCGGGCCGGTTGACACCCCCATCCCTGCACCTGTGGCAGCTGATGGCCCTGCCGTCCCCCGGCCCGTGGCCTGCGCTCGGCTGGTGTGCTGCCTGCCCCGGCCTTTGGACCTGGTGGCTGTCCCCCACTTCTAAAGACTGTCCCCTCCTCCTCTGGGAAAAGAACTATTGCTAAGGCCCGCCTTGTGCCAGGTTACAGCCTCCAGAAACAGGGGTGCTGGGGGGCTCAGTCACTCAGCGTCTGACTCTTGGTCTCAGCTCAGATCATGATCTCGCCGTTTGTGGGTTCGAGCCCCACGTTGGGCTCTGTGCTGATGGCATGGAGCCTGCTTGGGATTCTCTCTCTATCCGTCTCTCTCTGTCCCTCCCCACCTCGTGCTCTCTCTCTCTGATAATAAACTTTAAAAGAAAAAATAAACCTCCAGAAATAAAGCCAGCCACACCCTCAGTGTCTCCTGTGGCCCCTTCCTTTCTCAGAGCAGGACGGGGGTAGGAGGTGGGGCGTAACTCAGAACCGGGGTCACGTAGAGCTTCGCCCTGCCCGAGCCCCGGGGAGTGACCTCTTGGCATCCCCTGCTCCTCGCCCGCGCACCGAGAGCCCCTGGCTGGATGGGCTTAGATGAGGTGAGCCGCCGAGTGACTCCACCCTGGGGACCCGGGCGGCTGCAGCGAGTCATCGGTGTCGTTCCTGGACCCGGCTGTGTGAGGCCGTGGGCCGCGGCCGCGCTCTTGCCTCTGCCTGGAACCTGGGCATCCCTTCCTTCCTTGCCCCTGCACGGAGCACCCAGCTCCCAGGGCCAGTGTCCAGGGCCCACGGCCAGGGGGCTCCTCCTGAAGGACCCCCTCCCCTTTATCAGGTGCGTCTTCCTCCTCCTTCCCCTTTGAGCCCCCAGATTCTCTGCAAGACCCCCCAGGCCCCCCAGGCACACCTACGGGCTCCTTTAGGCTCCTGCGAGAGCACGCACGTCCCTCCTCAGGGCCCCCTGCAGGCTTCCAGGCCCTTCTCTGGGCTCCCTGGGCTCCGTTGGCCCTCCAGGCTCCGAGAGCTCACGGAACCCACCCTAGGCCCCGGATGCTCATCTTTGGGCTGCATTTCCGTGGTCCACGCGCTGGAGTCAGGGCCCCGGAGGCGGCACCGTGTCCTGCTCCACAAAGATGTCCAGGGGCCCGGCTCACTCGGGCCAGCAGAGGGTCCCGGAGGACCCCTGCTCGGTGCCCGGGGGCGGGGGAGGTTACCCCACTGCTGCCGGTCTGTGAGGGGGTCTTAGAGGACAGCATGCAGGAGGAGGGGCCGGGGGCCGGGGCATCATCCCAGGATCCCACGGCGGGCACGGACCCTGCTGCCGGGTTCCCTGCCCGCGGCTCCTGCGCGCCGTGCAGGAGCCTGGAGTGAGCTCCCGGCAGTGGGACGGCTCCCAGGCGCGACCAGCTCGCGTCCCCAGGTGTTTGCGCGGCTGCAGCCAGAGACGAGGGGGCAGTGTCTCTGGACCAGCTTCATTCTGGAAGGATCCGCTGGCGAGCGTCACAACACCCGCCGCCTGTGGGCACATGGCATCAGCAACGCGGCGGCTGGGAGGCTGGGAGGCACGCGCAGGGGGCCGGTTGGGAGACGGGCTTGTAGGACGGGCTCGGAGAGCCGGGCTCTGACACCGCACGGCCCAGGACACTGCTCACTGTGGGTTCAGATGCAGACTCTGCAGCTCCCCTCTGCCCCCACCCCCTTGGCCGGCTCGGAATGCAGCCCGTGACGTACCGCGTGCTCGACGTGATCCTCCTGCTTCCCGGGTGGGACAGGCCCTGCGAGAGAAATGGAGTCAGGGGCGCCTGGGTGGCTCAGTTGGTTGAGCATCCAACTTGGGCTCAGGTCAAGATCTCACCGTACATGGGTTCGAGCCCCGCGTCAGGCTCTGTGCTGACAGCTCAGAGCCTGGAGCCTGCTTCCAATTCTGTGTCTCCCTCTCTCTCTGACCCTCCCCTGCTCATGATTTGTCTCTCTCTGTCTTTCAAAAATAAATAAAAATGTTAAAAAAAATTAAAAAAAAAAAGAGAGAAATGGAATCAGAAAGTCCAGCCGTGTGGGGTGGGCGCTGTGCCCCGTGAACACCTCCAGGGACATCACTGTACCACTCAGGGGGCAGCCTGGGTTTTCTGTAGTTCCTGTGTGATTGTTAAGAAATCCCTTCATACTTCCCGAGCCTCAGTTTTTCCATCTGTAAAATGGGAAGGCACGCTCCTGTTCGAATGGTCTTCCTGGGTCTGCGAGCCCGTGTGTCCGCCCCCAGCACGGGGCCGGTGCGGGGCGGGCCTGTGGTTTCGCTGGGCGCCCCTCCCCCAGGCCCTTCACGTCAGAGGGGCCTGCTCTTCAGACCGCGCCGGCGGGTGCCCCGAACAGGGGTGACTGGTCTGCCGTCCCCCCCACGACGACGCTGTGTGGCCCCTGGGACTGGGCCGTTTCTTCCTCAGCTCACCCCCTTGCAGGGCCCCAACTCCCCACTCTTAGGCCACATTCTGGATTTTGCTTCAATGACTTGACCAGCCCTGGGAGTGCCCCGCCCTCCCCCTAATATCTTCCGCTGACCCCACGTCCATCCGTGTAGAAGCCCCGGCCTCGGGTCACAGCCCGCCGGGGGTCCGTGACTTGTCAGTGCCGGAGCGCCCCGGGGGAAGCCGGCTCGGGGTCTGCTCCTCCTCCTCACCCAGTCAAGGGCGCTGTGCAGGTGGGGGTTCCATCTGGACCGGCCCCCGGGGTGTTCTCCCAGGCTCTCCCCGCCGTCAGGGGCAGAACAGGAGCCGGACCTCCACCCCCTGCAGCTCCAGCGACCTCTCAGCCCAGGGTGGGTCTAGCCAGGCCCCAGGAAAGATGGGGAGATAGCGACGGAGACACAGTTTTATTGGGGGCGCCGGCGGGACAGAGATTCGGCCGCTGCACCCACGTGTGGCACGTGTTTGTATCAGGAACCCAACCTGGCAGCCAGCGGCGGCCCCTTCCTCCTCGCCCGGCCAGCGTTTCCAGGGCAGTCGAGGCCTGTCCCCCTCCCCCGGACACTCTTCCTTACAAGGGAGATGCTCCAGGTCGGCCCTTGACCTGAACACTGAACGCACATCCTGCTGGATGGAATGTGAAGGCAGGACAGGGCTGTGCGTTCTCGGGACCGTGAGGAACCGGCACCGGGGCGCCTGCACCTGTTAGCCGTCGGCCGGCACGCGCCGCACAGCGTCGGGATCCTTAGGGCACACAGTGGGGTCCACACGCGGCTGCAGAGCGAGGTCGTGGGGACCCCACGGCCACGGCCCTGAGGGTATCGAGCGTTTGCTTCCCTCACCCCTCTAATCTCACACGGGGTCGTCAGCCCCTGTTACAGACCCGCGTCAGTCATCAGCCCCTGTTCTCACGCACCTCCCCCAAGGCCACGCCCCTGCAGGTGCCCCGGCCACGCGGGAGGGGGGGGCGCCACCTCTCACACCTGCCGTGCGAGTCCAAGCTGGCTGGTGGGGGGACGGGCGGGAGATGGGGGCTCATCTGCTGGACGGGCGGGGGCGGGAGCTGAACATATGTCCCTGCCGATGAAATAATTATAGAGCCTGAAAATGGCTCAATTAAATTATTTTTTAAAAAATGAATATGTACAAACACTCAGCAATTAAGCATCGATTTGCGAAGAGTGACTTTCCCGTGCGCCTGCGCGTCCCCCGCGTCTCTTCGCCCAGTCGCAGAAGCTGGCTTATTTTTAATTCGAATAAATGCAGATTGGAATAATCAGGCTCTGCGTTCCCAGATGCACTTAGGAGGACCTGGAGGTGACAGGGGTGCAGAGAGCCGAGGAAGGGTCACCCTGGGGGAGGGCCTCGCACGGGGGTTCAGGGGTCACTGGGGCAGCTGAGGAAAGGGCACGTGGGGGCGGGGCCGCCGAGGGGCGGGGCCAGAGCTGGGACGGGGTCACGTCTAATCCCCACACTTCCGCTGGGCAACTCCTGCTGCCCAGAGAGGGAAACCTGCTCACCTGAGGTCACACAGCCTCCGCCTCCGACACCAGAGCACCTCCATAGGAATCCAGCAAGCCTTTATTGAGTGCTAGCTGTATGCCTGGGATGCGGATTCTTGGGTGATCCTGGGGGCCGCCGTCCTCACTGTGTGATTTGCACCGACTTCAGAAGGAGGCCGTGGTAGGTTCGTGGTTGGGCAGAGTTCCTGGCCTCCGGGCGCAGAAGCGAACTATCTTCTGTTTCCCAGACTCTTCCCCTCCCACGTGGGGGTCTGCCGGGGGTCGGCCCCCTGCGCAGTAGGAGGGGAGGGGTCCTGCTGGCCTCCGCTGTGTGTCTGGTGGCCCTGCGTCCAGATCCCACTCTCCAGTCATTGGGTCGGGACCTGCCCTCCCCCAGCTTGACCTCATCGTGACTTGATTATATCTGCAAAGGCTTGTTCCAGATAAGGTCACATTCACAGATTCTCGGTGGACAGGAGTTTTGGGGGGACATTACTTAGCCAGCCACAAATGGCTTTCCCCCTGCCAGGCGCAAAGCACTCTCTTCCTTCCTGCCTGCCTCTGCCCAAACATCACCGTACCTGAGGGGCCCTCCGCGCAGACACAGCCGCCCCACTGCGCCCCCGCCCAGCCCCATCACACCTGCTGCTGTGGGATCCGGTTTAGCAACCCCCTTGCCACACCCCCTTGCCGCACCCCCTCACCTGGCTGCACCCCCTTGCCGCACCCCCTCCCCTTCCGCACTAGCTCTTCTCTCGGGCCCACACCAGCAGATGCCCGGGAGTGAGCAGGGATCAGCGGCCCGGAGACCTGGCGGGAATGGAGAGGCGTCTGGATCCCGGGGAAGCATCCAGGCTGAGGCAGGGGCATGTCAGGGATGGAGGGAAGGGGTAGATGGATAGCAAGGTACGCAGGAGGCAGAAGCTACGGGCAGGTCTTAGCCCCAGCTTCCTGGCGGTGGTGGGAGAGCAGAGGGACAAGAGGCTCAGAGGTTTCGGTGACTCGCGCTTGGAAACACAGCCTCTGGTTTCTGCAGGGACTCGTCATTTCCCGGGCCTCTGGATCGGCCCTCTGCTAATGGGCCCTGGCTCCCTCCTTCCCAGCGCAAATCAGTTCTCTGCCGTTTTGAGAGTAAGCACATCCCCAGTCACCTCTCCAGGGGGGCCTCCTCCCTTCTCTCCAGCTCGGCCTCTCTGGAGGGGGGCAAGGGCATGAGGGGCCCAGCTGACCCCCGCCAGCCGCCCCAGGGAGGGGACTGCCCCCTGCCCTCCCAGTCAGGGGCAGGGATTACTCCTTGCCCTGGTCTGGGAAGGACCTTGTGACCCACCCTGAGGCCTGTGGGGGATCTGACCTCCGGGAACATGGGGACAGGTGGCCACTAGGCTCCAAGGCAGTAAACACAGCCCATCTTCCCCAAGCCTGGGTTTCGCTGGAAGATTTGGGAAGGAAATACATCCATGCAGGAACCAGTAAAGATGTGCCGTGGAAGGGACAGAAAGGCTGGCGGGGGGCGGGGGGGGGTTATGCTGCCAGCCCCAGGCCGCACCCCGCTCTCCCCCCGGGGCCCCGACAACACTGGGCAAGTCCCAGAAGCACCTGCGGTGTCCGGCCCCAGATGGGAGGGGACTGCTTGGGCCGCACCGAGGCCGGGCTCCACAGGCTGCCGGGCCCAGCAGCGGACAAGCAGACGGGCTACTGGGAGGAAGGTTCTGCGGAGCAAACGGGGTGCCAGCTGGGAGCGGCACATGCCAGCTTACACGTCCTGGGTCCCACCTGTTAGCCGAGTGACTTCCGGCAGGAAGTGACCACCCAGAGCCTCGTCCTTGTCCTGGGGGGGCATCTGCAAGAGAGACCTAGTCTTTTTTTTTTAAGTTTATTCATTTATTTTGAGAGAGAGAGAGACAGCGTAAGTGGGGGAGGGGCAGAGAGCAAGGGAGAGAGAGAATCTCTGACAGCACAGAGCCCGGCGCAGGCCTCAAATTCACTATCTGTGGGATTCGACCTGAGCCGAAACCCAGAGCCGGACGCTTAACTGACTGAGCCCCTCAGGCGCCCCCATGGTGACCTGGTCTTGAAGGGTTTTTGAAGAATCAGAAAGGCAGACGGACCCAGAGGTGCCTGGCCCGCGAGGGGCCCGCGGCAGTGAGACACACATGTAGACTTAGGGTCGGGGCAGATCGCTGCGGACTCCAAGGAGGAGGTGACCCGGTGGGGACACCGCCTGGTGTTCGCCGACTCCACACCCAGTCCCAGACCCCAGCGCATGCTTGGTGAGCCCTCGGGAGCCCCGTCGCCCCTGCCTCCCGTCACCGAGGCACGCTGCTGGGGGGGAGGGCCGTCGTGGGGCGCTGTGCCCACACCAGCTCACGGCCTGCGCTGGCTGTGACGCGGGCCGGACGAATCTGCGGCTGGAGGGACCCCTCGCTGACGCCTGTCTGTCGTCCTGCCCCCCAGGTCCTCGGACTTCGGGACGACCTACACCAAGCTCACCCTGCAGCCTGGCGTCACCACGGTCATCGACAACTTCTACATTTGCCCGACGAACAAGAAAAAGGTAGGGGACACGCCGGGACGGGGGTCCACGCGGCACAGCCTGGCTCCCGGCCACCACGTGCGACCTGACCGCCTCGCTCACGGCACCCTTTCCGGTTCCGCCGTAATCCTCGCGGACGACTGCGTCTAAAGGGCCAGCTGGGCCTTCGGCGGAGGCTGTGGGCGCTTTGCAGGGGTGTCTTCTCACACAGCTCCGGGCGGGACAGGGTCCCCGGGGGCGCCGGGAAAGACTCTCTCTGGTTTGGGGTCATCGGAGGGCAGTGGTGAGCAGTCCCCATCTTCTGTGGGCTTTTGTGTGTATTTGGCTTTGATTTGGCTTCGATCTGTCATCTGAGATGCACCCTCTGGTTCTCTTGGTCTGAGCGCGTCTTCTGACTGCCCCTCCCCCAGCTGGGGACCTGGAAACCCGCCGTTTCCAGGCCGCCGGCCCAGTTCAGTGAGGGCACCCGGGCGCACACCCCTGCCTGCCTCTTGGCCACGCTGGGACCCCAGAACGAGGTCAGAGGGGGCGCGGGGGCAGAGAGGCCTGTGTGCTTTGCCGCTTCCGGAGAAAGGCTGGGTGTCACTGGGTGTCACTGAAAGGGACTTGTTCGGACAGGATGGGAATCCTGACGTCAGGGATCAGAACCCGTAGCGTAGCCGGTGGCTGCTCAGCCTGAGGCTGGCCCACGGGCGCTGACAGTTGTTCTGGTGACTTTCAAGGGAAGATCAGAGCAGCGGAGCCGGGAAATCCTGTCACAGCCAGGAGGGTCCTCGGTACCCAGGAAGGTGTGCCCGCCTTTGGAAACGAGACGAGCAGAAGCAACGAGGCAGGGCCCGGAGCCGGGTTTGTGAGGCTGTGAGGTCGGGGAGGCCTCTACACGGAGGCCGGGCAGGACAGCGGTGAGGACGGACGGACGTGCTCTGGGTCGTGGCTGCTCAGAGCCTCGGTTTCCTGGCCTGTAAAGGGGGCGGATGGGAAGGTTAGAGGTGACGCGTGTTGTGGGTGGAGGTACCGCGAAGGGGCTTCCGGGTTGGGTCGGGGCTTCGGGGCAGACCCTAGGCGACGTCAGTGCCGGCCACCCGGAGACTCCTGGAGCACTGGTAGGGGAGGAGGGTGCCTGATCGGAGCGTCTGTGGACAGGGCAGCAGCAGGGGACGGCTGTGTCTTTAAGGCCGAGCTCCCCAGGTCATCTGAAGATTTGCATGTTTAGCCTGGAAATGCCAGTGAGAGTGGAAGGGAGGGTCTGGTGGGGGGGGGCCTGTGGCGGCCCAGGGGCCCGGCCGACACCCCAGGGTGGGAGGAGTGCCACAAGCAGCAGCAGGTCCCCTGAATGAGTGACGACCAGGGCTGCCCTGCACCCGGAGACCCTCCCGCCGCACCTGCTCGGGGCCTGTGTGTGAGGCGCCCGGGGCTCCTACCCGGGCTTGCTCTGGTCACCCTGCGTTTGCCGGGGAGCCTGGGGGACGCTGCCTGGGCTGGGGGTCCCCGGACGTGGTCCAGCTCCGCCACGTTGCCCAGTGAGGGGACCTCAGGGCCCCGGGGTCTCAGCTGTGGATGGAGGCAGCGGCGGCGCCGCTCTCTGACTGACTGCGGGGGGGCGGGGGTCGCGGGGGCTGCACAACGGCTCCCAAGTGTCCTCTTCCCGGTCCTGTGACTGTCACCTTGCAGGGCAGAAGAGACTTCACAGAGGTGGTAAGGATTTTGAGAGGCTGTCCAGGTGGGAGAAGGGAATCACAGGGCCCGCGTCGGAGTCATAGGGATGTGGGGACACGGGCAGAGGCTGGGGGTGGAGCGGGGGCCCCTCCAGAAGCTGCAAGAGGCCCGGAAAGCCTCCCCCTGGAGCCTTCAGACAGGAGCGCAGCGGGCGAAGCCTCGGTTTTGCATTTTCTGGCCTCCGACCCGGCAGGGAGTGAGCTGCTGCTGCTCTAAGCCCCTCAGTGGGGGTGCCTTGTTCGGCACCACGTGAGCTCACACAGCGTCGTCCTGAGGGTGGGCTGGAGGGTGGACAGAGCCTCCGGATGGAATCAGCCTCCCCAGCCCCCAGGGGAAGCCCAATGCCACCCCTCTTCTAAGGCATGGACCCTCTTCCTGCCGGACCCCCGACAGAGAGGCCACGTCCAGGTCCAGACTTACACAGCGCTCCGGCCTCCCTCCCGGCTCTGATGCCGGCAGGCCTACCCCACATACGTCAGGGCCGAGCTGCCCCTCCCTGTGGTCGGGCTGAAGGGGCTGAGGGGCCCACTGAGGCATGTGCTAGCTGCTTCAAAAGACTCTAAGACCCGCAGGACGGGCGTCCGCCTTGGAGGCGGCAGGGACAGCCGTGGGGCCGGGCAGGAGGGCAGCCTGGGGTCGGTTGGCTCCTTGCTGGGAAGTCGCGGCTGGGTCCACATCCGGGTCCAGGGTCCAGCTCCGCAGCCCACCAGGCCTGTGGCCTTGCCCAAGTTCTGAACCGCCTGGCCCCGGTTTCTCCTCGGTGGATTGGGGGTAAAAGCAGCGACCGGTTGGTGGGATGAAATGAGGTGCTATTTGTCAGGTGCTCCGAACAGGGCTTGGCTTAAGCAAAGTCCAGGCCAGTGTCCCAGGACCGTTCGTCCTTAGAAAGTCTCTTGCCAACCACCCGAGGCTGTGAGGGTAGGAGCTGGATCTGGGGGGATGGACACCCACGTGGGCGGCAGCGGCCAGCTGTGTCTGTCGGGCAGCGAGGTCTGGGCCGGGGCTGCGGGGCTGTCGCGGCCTGTGACAGGGGTCAGGAGAGGGGCACTGCCTTCTCAGGCCTGCCCACGCCTCTCTGTGTGGAGGGAACAAGGCAGCCTGAGCCTCCGGGTCTGGAAAATGAAATGCCAGGGGGCACCTGGGGGGCTCAGCCGGGTAAGCACCGGACTTCAGCTCAGGTCATGATCTCGCGGTTTGCGGGTTCGAGCCCCGAATTCTGCTGACAGTGCAGAGCCCGCTTTAGATCCTCCGTCCCCCGCTCTCTTTGCACCTCCCCTGTGCTCACTCACACTCTCTCTTTCAAAATAAGTAAATGTTAAGAAATAAAAAGAAAGGCCAGGCTCTCCGTCCGAAGAGGTGGGGCTGGCACTGGTTGGGGCCGGGGACAGATCCCATTCTCTGGAAGGGCACGACCCCCTGGAAGATTCAGGGGACCGTGGGTCTGGGAGGCAGGGAGCAGAGGCCCGGGCTCTGGGCCGAAGGCAGCACTGCTCACCAGCAGGACAACCATAGACAGTTATGTCTGCTGTCCCTGCCTCAGTTTCCCCATCTGTCAAGTGGGGCCGTAACAGGGGAGCGGGGATTGCATGAGTTAATACATGTGGACGACTTCGATCGGGGCCTGGGACACCAAGGTGCTGTGTCCCCAGAGCCGCCCCAGCAGGAGAAGGCCCTCGGTGGGGCTCAGTGTGATTTGGGTTTGAATGCGCATTGAGACGCAGGGAAGCCACAGTCATGGCTACAGTGGAAACTGAGGTGAGGTCATACGGGGAAGGGGTGGGGAAGCCAGGGGGCCTGGTGAATGTACAGGGAAGGGTCGGGGCGGGGAGGGCGGAGGCTGGTCTTCAAACTAACGAAGGAGCGTCGGAGGGAACATAGAGCGGCCCGTGCGGGCCACTTGGCGGGCACCGTATTTTATTTGCCTCAATCCCAAGTGGGCACAGCCCTGAGCACTCCGCCAATATCAGGAAATATGGATGCGGTGGTCTGCGCGAGCCGCGTGACTCGGGGAAGATCTTGTTTCTTCTCCGGGCCTCAGTTTCCCCATCCTTCACACGAGGAGGTGAACTAGAGATTCCCCAAAGCTCTTTCCAGCTCGGGTATTCCGGACTCCTCCGCCCTCCTCCCCGTGGGAGAACAGCATCTGGGGAAGGAGACACCTGTGAGCCGAAGCCCGGCTCCGCCCGCTTCATCCTGTGCCTCAGCTGGGTCTCCAACACCAGCGCCCATCCATTCAGCGGAGGCCCTACTATGCGCTTGCGACCGGGGGGCAGAGGGGGGGTGGACCTTCCGTCCCGTCCATCTTGTAGACAACAGATTGGGATCACACACCTACTATGCGCCGGGGCCCCTTGCTGGACACGGGTGATGCAGAGGGAGGTGAGCTGGATGGACAAACCTTCTAGAACCTTGAGGGTCTGGCAGAGACACATCGTCTTACGCTGTGTGTTGTGCAAGGAACAGAAAGGGGGCTAAAAGTCAGCCTCCAGCGGGAGAGGCTTTGGCCTCCAGGGAGTCCGCTCTGGGGGAGGATCTGGGCCTTCCGTGCACAGCTTCCGCCTCCCCTGTTAGGGTAATGGATAGACTTTGCAGGAAGATGTGAATACTATTAGGATTCCATTTAACAACAATTACAGGCCAAGCAGCTCTTTATAGCTTCTTAAGAGACCGCTTTGCAACCTGTCTTACAAAATAAATTCCCTTTTATTTTTGCCTTGCCTGCAGTAAAACCAGAGCTCCCTGCCTTGCTGCCCATGGGTGGGACCTTTTCTTATTGTCATGGCCGTGACCTCAGGCTCTGGGGGCCCTGACAATCCACAGACACCCCCTGTGGGCCTTCCCTGCTGTCTGCAATCCCCTCCTCAGCTCTGGAGAGCCGCACATTTCCGGCTTGGCCCCGGAACGCCACAGCGTGGGCGAAGGGATGGAGCGGCGGCCTGCGGAAGCCGGCTGGGGCTCGGGATTGCTGTCAGGAGTCACGGCTGATATTAAAAGTTCACATGAGCGTTCAATTTACTCCCTGACACGTTAGTGCCGGCTTGAATACTAAAACGACACATGGCCATTTTCACGAGACGCCTTTGTCGGCCTGATGACCCAGGAGGACGCTCCCAGGTTAAGCACCAGGACCCCTGACCCAGCCGCCGCCGTGTGCCCGTGTCCCCACCGGGCACATGGCTTCTAATTTGAAAAGCGCGTATCGGCGTCCATCAGAACACCCTTGTGTCCGTTCTGCTCACTCGCCTGAGACGTTTCCAGGAACTGCCATGTGCCAAGAACTCAGGATAGAAAAAAGAACCAAAACAAGATCTTGCTGTCAGGAAGCCCGAGCGTCAGAGAGGAAGCAGTCCTCTGGGGGGGGGGGGGGGGCGGTGCTGATGGTGACAAGGAACGCGGTGCCCAGGATCCTCACGCGTCAGCTTTGGTACAAGGCGCTGCACCCGTGTTCTCCTGAAGCTTCGCAACAGCTCTGCCAGGTGGGGCTCTGTGCAGGGGAGCGAGGACAAGGTCCGAGGTCCCCCCCCCCCGGCCCCTGCCCCCAGCAGAGGGGACCCGGGTCGGGATTTGCCCCCAGACCGGGGCGACCCTTTCTACTTTCCACACCTGAGCCCCCTCTGAGGACCTGTGTGTGGAACAGCCTGCCCTCGGGCCCCCAAGGGCCACCCCACCAGCGGGAGGGAAACCGATCAGGACGAGAGCCTGGGAGCCGAGTCCGAGCCTGGCGGCCCCCATCCAAGCTCTCTGGACACAGCGCCCGCCGGGAAGACAGGTTGGGGCTCCCCGGGCCCTTGTGCCCCACGTGGTGCACCTGCGTGCTGTGGCCAAGGTGAGGTCCAGTGTCCTACAGCCTGCACCTTGTCTGCTTCCTCACGCAGTCACAGTGTGTGAAGGGACAAAAGTCACACTCTGTTTCTATCCCTTGTCTCTGGGGGTCTTTTCGGGTCTCTGTGTCTATAGGTAAACCTTTCTTGCTTCCAGCTCAGATTTGGCTCCAGGAGCTGTTTGCTGTCTCTCTGTCCCCCCTCTGCTTCTGTCCTCCACTCAGTTTCCCCATCTGCTACCCTATAAACCTACCAGGTCTCTAGCCTTGAGCCCCAGCTGGGTGGGGGCCGTCCCCTAGAGTGGAGCCCCTCCCCTCCCTGAAGTAGAAGCCCCGCCCCCTGGTTGGAGGCCACGCCCCTCCCCTTCCTGGTGTGGAAGTCCCTGCCCCCCTGTAGTGGAGGCCCCGCCCCTCCTTAGAGTGGAGCCCCTCCCCTTCCTGAAAAGGAAGCCCTGTCCCCTGGTTGGAGGCCCCTCCCCTCCCTGGTGTAGAGGCCCCGCCCCCTGATTTTAGGCCCCTCCCTGGTGTGGAAGCCCCTCCCCCTCTCCCGCCAGCCGCTGATTCCCTGGCCCACCCCTGCCTTGTTTCCTCATTTGAAGCCTTCAAGAGGGAGCCGAGGTTAGCCCGGGTCCCAGGGCCACGGCCACCGCAAGCCCTCTTCTGTGCTCAGGAAGCACCTTGGCGGCTGACCTCTGGCCCGTCAGGTGCAGGCTGGAGAGCAGCCGCCGCGGGGTCCCCAGGCGCCGTGTCCGGGGCCCTGGAGGTCTCACCGCGGGGGCCCCCGAGGCTGCGTCCAGGGTCCTGGGAAGCCCGGGATCTGTTTATGTTTGAAAGTGTTGTCGTGAGGAGTTAGTTTTGTTTGCTTCTCTTTGCCTTGGCCGGCCAGCTGCATGTTCCCAGGCCCCCCGCCCAGCAGTGCTGAAGTGTGTCAGGAGGAAGGGGCCCGGCACAGAGCGGGGAGAGCCAGGCTGTGAGGGGTTCGGATCCCAGTAGGCCCCCCACCGCCCACCTCGATGAGGTGTGACCTGGGATTATAACTTTGTCTGCCTCATGCGGCCAGGTGGGGGGTGGGGTGAGGTGGTGAGGGACTCAGCCTGGCCCCGGGGCTGAAATGAGCGTTGGCATTAGAGAGCCCCTGCCCCGCTGCGCCAGGGCCAGTGCAGGTGACAGACGGGACACAGTGCCTGGCACACGGGACCCTGAAGGGACCAGATCCGCCCCTTGTGCACCTCTCCCTGGGTGTGGCGCGGGGCATGAGCCTGGCCCCGTGCTCAGAAACCAGACCCATCCTTTGTGTGACTCTGACACCTGTGGGGGGTGTCATCAGGTGAGAGGTGGTGAGTCGGAGCCTGGGTGGGCGGAGACTTCATGGTGGGAGGCAGGGACCGGCTGGAAGACATTTTGTGGGTCGCTGCGGCCCCCAGACCTCTGGTGTGAGCAGTGGGTGGGTGGGGTGCTATTGCCTGTGATGAGGGCCCCTGGGGAGGCAGCAGACCTAGAGAGGGGGCGTGAAGGGCCTGGGATGGGGGTGCCGCCCAGGAGTCCCCCCTGTGTGGCCCGCAGGCCGTGGTCAGGGCTGGCTGGACAGGAGAGCCGCGGGCGCCCACCGCCCCACGGGGTGGGCTCCCAGAAGGCGCTCCTGACGGCCTGGGACACGCCTCCCCATCCTCTCTCCCGCTCTGGAGCTCCCAGGTCAGCTTCTGCGCGCTAGAGGAGGCAGACGGACAGGGCATTGACCCCCAGTGTCCCCAGCTCTCCTGGAGCAGCGCCGGGGCCTCTAGAACACCCCTGCCAACCCCTAGGCCTCACCCCTCCCTCGGCTCGGCACTCAGGATGGGCCCGACCCTCTCTTACGAGGTGCGGGAGCCCCTGCCTGGCAAGAAGACCGGCCAGAGAGCGGAGCCCCCGGGGGGCTGGGAGGTGGGCACGGGGCTAAATGGGCCTTTTCCCCCCAGTCCCCCCTCCATTTCCCTGGAGAACCAGGCATCCTCTTCTGTCCACAAGAAAAATGGCTCAATTGGGCCCATTGATGTACGGAGGCTTTTGTCTCAGGAACAGAGTGAATCCCAGCTAATGCCTGGCAAATGACTCCCTCTTACAGCCCGTAGCTCGTTGTGGGAGAGGCAGGGGGTGGGGTGAGGGGGGCCTCACTTCTCAGAGAGCCGGTCTCCTGGGCCTCGGGCCTCGGGAACTGACAAAACACAGGGAGCAAGAGACCCCGGATTCGCTCTTCAGAGATAGTGCGGAGACCACATGCCAGAGACCACAGCCCCGAGCCAGTGCATTGCCTCACGCGCAAGGGGGCCTGTGCGGACGTGACTGCGTGGAGAACGTGGACGCTGGGGGCTGTCCCTGACCGATCGGTGGGCCTGGCGGAGCCACATCGGTCTTGTAAGAGGAGGCGGGAGCATCCACCCCCATGGAGACAGGACTGGGGGTGCAGGTGGGAGAGGGAAGGGGGAAGACGCTGCTGGCTGTGGCCTGGGAAGGTGCTGGGGGCCAAGGGATGCAGGAGGCGTCTCGACTGGAAACCACAAGGGACGGACTGTCCCCTGGAGCCTTCAGCCGCGCCAGCGCCTTGACTGTAGCTCAGTGAGACCGATTTTGGACTCTGGCCTCAGAACTACAGGAAGATGCAAGTGTGTTGTTTCAAATCATGCAGTTTGTGCTGATTTGCCACCGTGACCGCAGTAACTCACGTTTACCCAGGATCCCAGGGCTCCAGGGCTGGGGGAACCTGAGGATAGCATGCTGTGTGTGACCCCTGGAGAGGCGGCCGCGGGGGCTCCACGGGGCTGGGTTACCTCTTCACATCTTGGGCTCTGTTGTCACCCACGGCCAGGGAACCACACAGGGTGCGGAGGGAGCTTTGCAGTGTCGAAGCCTGGACAGAGGACAGTGGGGGGGTGGACGTGTGCAGCAGCAGTGCCACCAGGTGGGGTCCGAGTGGAAGGTGGGGCTCGCAGCACGGCCACCGGCTCCGGGTCCCATGCATCACGAGGAAGATGCAGGTCCCAGCACAAGGTGGAATCGGGACTCAGAAAGTTTCCCGAGCCCCTCTGAGCCTCGTTGGTAAGGGGGTGCCTTCGTCACAGGGTTTCTGTGAAGGTTGAATGAGATGTGCTACCCCCAGTGCCATTGCCGACTCCGTGCCCGATGGCATTGTCACCAATGTCACCAGTCATCATCCACTGAACCCACAGAGCAGCTCAGTACCACTGGTGTCCTCGTCCGTCAGGGGAGCTGCCTGTGGCTCAGAGACATGGTGTAAATTCCAGGATCTCGTGCTGCGGGAGGTGTGGCTTCAACCCACCCTGCTGCCCCGGGTCTTTGGGGGTTTCGGAGAAAACACAGAGACCAAGGAAGGCCACTGAAAGTCCTTTGTATGGATATTTTTAGCTTTGGTTTATCACCGAACTTTGGCAGTTTTAGGCTTTAATTTAAAGAGGTGCTGGGTGGCTGGGTGGCTCAGTCGGCTGAGCATCCAACTCTTGATTTTGGCTGAGGTCCTGATCCCGGGGTTGTGGGATCGAGCCCTGTGTTGGGCTTCTCCATGAGCATGGAGCCTGCTTAAGATTCTCTCCCTCTGCCCCTCTCCCCCACGCCTCTACTCTCTCTCTCTGTCTCTCAAATTAAAAAATAATAATAATAAGGTGCTGACCTTGCCCTGTCCTTCCCTCCCGTACAAATGCCTGATATCCAGGAATTCGGCAAGTCCTACGGCTTATCCCAGAGCTATGGCGGTACTAGGATAAATCGTCAGAGGCCGGGGAAGCCACAGGTCAAGGGACGCATGTCTCCTGTACTCGCGTGGTTAGCGGGGAGTCTGGGACAGGCCACCTCACCGCCCTCAAGTGGGTTAGTCTGGTTGGAAGTAGGTTGATCACATCCACCTACTCCAGCATTTGGTCTTCACTCCATGGCGGTCACAGGAAGGACGTGGAGGCCATGTTGGTTCAGCAGGAAGGAATGGCCTAATGGGTCAGGGCTATTGGCCTTGGGTAACAGAGGGGCAGAGTGGCAGCACCCATGTCACAGAGCAGCTGTCTGTCCCCCTGTGGCCTTTGAGGGGCCTTCCGTTGTGATGTCCTGACAAACCAGCCCCTGAGTAAATACCCCCACCCCCCACCCCTGTGCTATGTTAGTCAGGACTCCTTGGGTTAAAAGTAATGCCTATACCACTCAGACAAGAAGAGGAACGGATTGGCTCACATTACCGCGACGATCAGGGGTCCTTCAGGCACAGCTCGATCCAGGGCCTCTACTGGTGACCCGGGACAGTCAGTCTCTCTTCCCCATCTCTCAGCTGGGCTCTCCTATGTCTTGGCTTCAATCTCAGGCACATTTTGCTGTTGGGTTGGAAAGCTGACCTCTGGGACTCCCAGATACACCTGACCCTTAGCACCGTGAGCCCCGTGATCTCCGAAGGAGTGGGGTCCTCTTCCCCCACAGGGGCTGCACAGATCCCGGGAAGGGCTCCCATTGGCTGGGCAGGGGTCATGGGCCCCTTTCCTCAAGCAGTCTGAGGGGCCAGAGGGAGCTGATGCCCTCCACCCGGGCGGCCGTGAGCTGACCGGAACCTACCACAGCAGGTCACAGCCGCAGGGCCTGTGGAAGCCACCCGGGTCGGCAGGATGGGTTCAGGGAGAGCAGGATGAACCCCAGTATTTGTTCCTGGAGACCGGAATGAATCTCACACGTATGCACTGGTGGACGGTTAGAGCAGGGCTGGGGGGGGCCTGCAGGCAAATGGGACATCATAGCGACCCTTTACTTACACCCATGGGGAGCCGGCATGTTGTTTCTTGTGC
>PISW01010463.1:0-49567 GCA_004023785.1 Mungos mungo | reverse complement strand
TCTTCTTCTTCTTCTTCTTCTTCTTCTTCTTCTTCTTCTTCTTCTTCTTCTTCCTTCTTCTTCTTCATCATCATCTTCTTCTTCTTCTTCTTCTTCTTCTTCTTCCCTTCTGCTTCTTTGTACATGAAGAGATAATTCTAAAAGTCAGTGTTTTTCATATCCATTTGTATCCCCTATTAATTCCCTCACACATGGGTGTGCACCAGTCATATCCTCTGTGACTGCTACTTGTAACTCTGGCACCTCACATAGCACCTCACTTGTGGAAGTGTTCAGACCATGTTTACTGAACAATAAACATAAAAATTGTTCAATCACAAACTTTAATCTTATAAATCTTGATCCTATAAGTTGGCCTTTGGTTATGAAGTCTAAGAAAATAAAGACTGATTTGTACTAATAAAATAGCTATAACATAGAAGGAGCTGCTTACACACCCAATGTTAGGAATGGCTACATAAACTCTGGGAGTGGTCGACTGGATGGACATAGAAGGGCCACCAGGATGCCATCTGGCCTGAGTGGTGACTCCATCAGGGGCTCTGCTGCTGGTTTTAATGAATCTCCAAAATCCACAATAAGTCTGCCCATTATACAGACAAGAAAACCAGGCTTGCAGGTTTAAGTCATTCAAGAAGGAAACATACTCATTTCACTGAGTAAGGAATTAATATGTGGCTAATATGATGTCAGAAGACTAACGTCTTGAGCACATGTTTACTGGATGGTGCTATGTGAAAAAAAAAAAAAAAAGAGCTGGTTATAAAACAGTTCTATTGTCCCACATAGATGCAAAACATAAAGGAGGAAAGAAAGGCCGGGAAGGGAATATACCAAAATAGCATATATGCTTATTTTTGGACAATAAGATTTTGAGTCTGTGGCTGCTTCATTTTTAAAGTATTATTATTATTCATGTTCTTATCACTACTATTGTTGTCATGGCTACTATTATTATTGTGATTATTGCTATTTGCTTCATTATATTGCTAAATTTGTCTGAGAATTGTATTCTGATTTTGGAAAAAGAAATAAGAGCATTTTTTATTTGTTGTCATTATGTGTACTTGTAATTAAAGCCAAAGCAAGGAGGGTGGATGCATTTTGGTGTCTCCCTGAATCACTCAAGGCCAAAGGTTTGGTTATACTTGGAAAAGGGTCAAAATGGTTCTGGGCCTGAGGCTGACTCTTTTCCAGAAGGGCCCAGGACTTTCAGGCCACTGACAGCTCCCTGCCTGGGGGAGCTCTCAGAGCTCCTGCAGGAGCTCCGCCCACTCTTTCCAGGCAGCCAACAGGTTGGCAGATGTTCCATCTCCTTCCTCAAGGTCCCTTTAGCTCTTGCTCCTGACTAGGAAGAATTTCCAAGCCTGCCTCCCTTTGTGGAGAACAATGTTATGCCAGACACCAAGGCCACCAGCCCTGAATGATGAAGTTAGACCCCTTTAAAAAGTCAGGTCCCAACTTAAGTCAGAAAAAAAAGAAAAGAAGCATCAGCTGTAATCTTTCAAGGAGGTGTGAAATTTGCTATGCACCTAGAGAGAGCCGAAGGACGAAGCCCAGGGGCTGTAGCAAACTGTGTTTCCTGCCACTATTTTTTGTCTCAAATGCACAACTTAGAAGAAAATAAGTTCTACAAATCCTCAGAATGAAGTTTCCACAATGAAGAAGAATAAACCAAAGACTGAGTAGTGAAAAATACGGGAGTCACCTTATAAAACCTTCAGGCTCTACCCCCTCCACACATATGCCAATGACTGTTTTTCCCAGGGGACTTGCAAAATAAGGAGTTTAGGACACTAGGAAGAGCTTTCTGATATGAGAGCATTTTGAAGAGCGCAGAAATGAAAACTAGTCAATTTTTCACGTGGAGAAAGTTGAATCTTCAAGTCACTTCAAGCATAAGATCCAAAGAAAGACACTGTGGATGTCTTCCTTGTCTGGGACTAGGAAGAACATTATACAAAGTAGGGCAAACAAACAATCTGAACAGAAAATTAAGAAAACTATTCCACCTAAAATAGAATCATAAAGAATAAAATACTTAGGAATAAACTTAACCAAGAAAGTGAAAGACTTGTACAATCCTGAAAACTATAAAATAACACTAGAAGAAATTAAAGACACAAACAAACGAAAAGACATCCTGTGTTCATGAATTGGAATATTTAATGTTATTAAAATGTCCATACTACCCAAGCTACCTAGAGATTCAATGTCACCCTTTTCAAAATCCCAAAGGCATTCATTTGCAGAAGAAAAAGAAAATTGATATGGAACCACAAAGGAACTCCAAGAGTCAAAAACAATCTTATGAAAGATCAGAGCTGGAAGTCCCATACTTCTTGGCTTCCTAACACACTGCAGAGCTACAACAATTAAAATGGTGTGGTACTAGTATAAAGACAGCCATATAGGCCAATGGAACATAATAGAGAGTCCAGAAATAAACCCCCCATATATACGGTCAGCTGATCTTTGATAAGGATACCAAGAATACATAATGGAAAAATAAGTCCCTTCAACAAAAACTGCTGGGAAAACTGGATATCCACAAGCAAAAGAATGAAATTAGGCCTTGTCTTTTTCCATATACAAAAATCAATTTGAAAGGGTTACAGACTTAAACATAGACCTATAAAACTCCTAGAAGAAAACATGGGGGAAAAATCTTTATAACATTGATCTTGGCAATGATCCTTGAATATGACATCAAAAGCACAGAACTAACTAACTAACTAACTAAATAAATAAATAAATATAGACAAGGGGAACTACATCAAACTAAAAGACTTCTGAGCATCAACGGAAAGAATCAACAGAGTGAAAAGACCACCTACAGAAGGGGAGGAAATATTTGTGAACCATACATCTGATAAGGGCTTAATATCTGAATATCTAAGGAACTTCTACAACTCAACAGAAAAAAATAAATTGATTTAAACGAATAAGCAAAAAACTTGAATAGACATTTCTTTGAAAACATACAAATGGTTAACAGGTATATGAAAAATGGTCAACATCACAAATCATCAAGGAAATGCAAATCAAAACACAATGAGATGTCACCTCATACCTGTTCCAATGGTCATTATAAAAACAAAACAAAACAAAGAAAAAAAAACAGAAAATAACACGTTGATAAAGATGTGGGGAAATTAGAACTCTGACACACTGTTGACGGAAATGTAAGTGTAGCCACTATGGAAAACAGTATGGAGGTTCTCCAAAAAGTTAAAAATAAAACTACCATATGATCCAGTCATTCCGCTTGGGGGTATTTGCCCAAAAGGATAAGGAGATACTAGAACCCGTGTTCATTGCAACATTATTCACAAAGCCAAGGGGTGGAAACAATCTAAGAGTCCATAAACAAATGAAGGGATAAGAAAAATGTGTATATACTTACAATGGAATATTATTCAGCCACGAAAAGTAGGAATGTCTGTGGCATGCTGCATGCAGTGTGGATGAACCTTGAGGACATCGTGCTAAGTGAAATAAGCCCCGTCATGCTAGGGCAAATACGGTGTGACTCCACTTATGTAAGGTATCTAAATTAGCAAAACTCGTCAAAGCACAAAGTAGAATGGTGACTGCCAAGGCAAGGGAGGGGGAAATGGGGAGTTACTGTTCAGAGGACATAGAATTTCCATCAAGCAAGATGAAAAAGTTCCATATATCTGCAGTACAACAATCTGTACATATAGTTAACAATACTGTTAACATTTTTAAGAGGGTAGATTTCGTGCTTTAGTTTTGTTTTTTTTTTTACTAAAAACAACAACAACAACAATAAAATAACAGGGCAAAGGACCAGTAATGGGTATTACATTCCATTTCAGAGGCTCATGAAATACAATTTTGACATCATATTCTATAATTATACCAAATTTAGTTTTTCATTTCCTTTTTTATAATTTTTTAATGTTTATTTATTTTTGTGAGAGACACAGAGTGTGAGCAGGGGAGGTTAAAGAGAGAGAGGGAGACACAGAATCCAAAGCAGGTTCCAGGCTCTGAACTGTCAGCACAGAGCCTGATATGGGGCTCAAACTCAAACTGTGAGACTGTGACTTGAGTTGAAGTTGGTTACTTAACCGACTGAGCCACCCAAGCGTCCCCATCATTTCATTTCCTGTGTGCCCCATAACAGAAGGATGATTCTCTCAGCCAGTTCAAAAGTCCTCTTCATCCCTGAGGTAGCAGCTGCATAACCAAGGTGTCAAGGAATGGGAGGAGGTCGCTGTAGAGTTCGGAATATCTATTAGTTATTGTATATTAGCACTTACCTTGAGATAGGGCATTTATAAACACTTCTGTGGAGAAGTAACAGCGGGGTTCTGATCTAGTTCTCCCTTAGTCTCTGCCGTCACTCTTTATTTTGCCAAAGATGAGGTACCTGTTTCCTCAGCCTCTAAGTGAACCAGCCTAGGACATCTAGGCTGTCAGCTGTTATCTTATATTTTTGGCTGGAGAGATTTCACATTGTTACAATAAAATGGACCTCTGTGTCTAAAAACAAACCATATTGTTTTATAATCTGTATAATCTGAGATGAAGGGGATTGCACCATGGGGAGCTCTTGGCTGAGGGAGCAACACGTTTAAGATGTGAACTTACACGTTTAAGATGTGACCTTGAGGTTCCGTGGTGTGTATCCTTACATGCTTTACTGGGCTCCATCCTACTTCCCTCATTGTATAGTAGCCCCTCATTGTGTATGAAATTGACCCCTCTTTCAGAACCATGCACTCCGATTGGCTTATGGCCTCAGCCCTGGTTACTATTAATTAGTTCAAGAGTAGGCACAAAAGCTAAATTGGTCCATTGCCTGAGTGAAGCCCAGGGTCTTGGTTTAATGGTTCTGTAAAAGGAAGCCTCCTATCCTCATGTATGTGAACAAGGATGTAGAGAAGTTCAGTTTGCTAGAGGCAGACATATTGTAAGCACAAGGAATATTCACCTTCTTTTGTAAATTTAGGAGGATGCTGACTCCATGGGAACAGAGATATGGAAGTGAAGCACTAAGTCAAACCTCACCTGAAACACTCTTTGCACTGAACCTCCATTTTTAAGAGCCCATAGATGACCTTTAATTTTGAAGTCAGTTTGAGTTAGATTATCCTTAGCCTGACAGAAGAGGCATTAGAACAGATATAGAAAGATTCCTTCTGATCCCTTACTTTAATGATCCCTCCTTTTCCTCAAACTCTTTGGGCCCTGGGAGAAAGGGGTTTTCCTTCCAAGAAAATTTGCATCTGATTCACCTGGGTACCTTGTGGCACTACTAGTCTTGGGCCACTATAAATTTTATAGATTGAGGCGTTGGGGATCTTCCAGGTGATCTGGGCTCTGAGCTGAAAAGTCACTGGAGAGCAAGGCAACATCCAGTTCACATCTACCCTGAGGTGGATGGAGCTCCCAGGGCTCCAGGGCTCCAGGACAGAGTGGTACCGTCTCCCATAGACATGATTTTTACATGAATTTCAATTTCCTCGCCCTGCTAGCCTCTCCGAGATGCCAGCAAGAGGTTTCTTGTCTTTCTGGTAGAGGTAGAATCGGCAACTGCTTGAAATGATTCCAGGGGACTTCATGTTCAAACAGCTCTTCTGCCAATCTGAAAACTGAATATGAATGAAGAGATGATGGAGAAAATAAAAAGAGCAATAAAGGAAATACAGTCGACAACGCAGGCATTAGGAGCACCAATCCCTCCCACGACCCCCACGGGTGAAAATTCGCATAGAACTTTTGATTCCCTCAAAACTTGACTGTTAATAGCCTACTGTTGAGCAGAAGCCTTACTGATAGCAAACTGTCAATGAACACATATTTCGTATGCTTTATGTGTTGTATATTGCATTCTTACAAAAAAGTAACTTAGAGGAAAGAAAATTGTATTAAAAATCATAAGCAAGAGAAAATGCGTTACAGTAGTGCCCTGCATTTATGGAGAACAACGCACATATCAGTAAACCCATGCGTGTGCTGCAGATGATCAAGATCCAGCCTGAACCAGGTTGCCATATAATGACTTACATTAATCACTTAATTTCATTACCTTGCCTTCTTTTGGTTATGTAATTAGGATGCTACTTTGGGATTTTGTAATAATTAATAGCACCATCAGGAGGAGTTAGGGTTAGAAGAGAGTTTAAGGATCATCTAAATCATTCTTTCTCATTGCCAAGTAGTATTTCATTGTATAGATAAACACATCCTCTTGATCCAGTCATCAGTTGACGGACATTTAGGTTCTTTCCATAACTTGGCTATTGTTGAAAGTGCTGCTGTAAACATTGGGGCACATGTACCCCTATGCATCAGCACTTCTGTGTCCTTGGGGTAAATTCCTAAGTAGTGCTATTGCTGGGTCATAGGTAGTCCTATTTTTAATTTTTTGAGGAACTTCCACACTGATTGGCAACAACGTGGATGGAATGGAGGGTATTATGCTAAATGAAATAAGTCAGTCAGAGAAAGACAGATACCATATGGTTTCACTCCTATATGGAGCTTGAATACCTTAACATAAAACCATGGGGAAGGGAAGGAGAAAATATAGTTTCAAACAGAGTGGGAGGCAAACCATAAAAGACTCTTAAATACAGAGGACAAACTAAGGGTTGATGGGAGGATGGGGGAGAGGGGGAAATGGGAGATGGGCTTTGAGGAGGGTATTTGTTGAGATGAGCACTGGGGGTTGTATGGAAGCCATGAATCATGGGAATCTACCCCCCAAATCAAGAGCACACAGTATACACTGTATGTTAGCCACCTTGACAATAAATTATATTTAAAAAAAGATAATCTAAATCAGTAGTTCTAATTCCTTGTTGTTTCCTCAGTGGTGAAACCCTTTCTTGGAGCACTCTGTTCCATGGAAACTCGATTTAGGAAACAGATTGAAAGTGCTGTGTGTCTGGGGTGTGGGGTAGGTGGGGAGAGAGCAAGGCACAGCGCTGCCACTCACCCAGCCCTACCCATTTCGGTGACTTCAACAGACTCTCTTGCTCCCCACCTCTCTCCCCTTGGCCTCTTCTATTTCTGCACATGCCTTCCTCACTTCCAGCCTCCTGAAGGTGTCTGCATGTCCCTGAGGGCGGCTGTTGGTTGTGGAAACCATGATTCCCCCTGCATGCACAGTGGGTGAGAAGTGTTGGGGAATCCATGGGCCTCCCTAGAGCAGCCCTCAATCTGCAAATCTACGGCAGGCTCACCCCTTAGATGGGAGAATTTGGATGCTTCTGTTCTCAAAGGGATGTCAAGAGGTCCTGAAGAATTACTGCCATAATCATCTAAGAGTGTGATTTGTCTTTTTCACTGTTTTGACATTTGCACTCCCAGGTGCAAAAACACTGGGGAGGACAATGCGTTCACATGAGTCAGGCAGTGACACCTATTATACTAGTCTTACTAGTTACACTAGTAGTCATTGTATTCTTCACCATCTCCTAAAGATGTGGGGGGGAACAGTTTCATTTAACAGTTCACTTAACTGTCCTGAATGAAACAGTAAAAGAAAAAAAATAATTAAATTTTATTAAATACTGACCCTGAAGTGTAAATCCTTTTAATATGCTATGTGATAAAATGAAAACTACATCTATAGCAATTCTGCGCCTTCCTGAAATATGGTGGTTCTCTCAAAGAAAAGTATTTGTGTGATTCCTTGAGTTGAAAGAAGAAATTGTGCTTCTCGGACTTGGGTACTTGGCAGGCATTTTTCAAAATGAGCGAAATAAGGCTGTCACTTCAAAGAAACCACGGACAGTGTTTGTTGCCAATAAGAAAGTCTGAGGTTTCAAGAGAAAATTAGAATTTTTGAGAACTCATACCCACTGCTGGGAGCCTGATGACTTCCCAATGCTTCACTGTTTTTCTGACGAGACAAGTGGAGATAATAATGGATGTGAATTTTTGAAGTCGTGTAATGAAATGTGTTAGCATTCGGAGTAACCGCCTGACTCAGTGAACCACTAATTTTCATCTGATCAACACATGACCAAAATCAAATATCAGTAAAGAATATGTTCAAAGTGCAGGATTTAAAAAATGGATTTTCATGAAATAGAGTACAGAAAGTTCATGGATATGATTTCAAATTTTGTACTTGCTTTAAGAAATTATCAATTGTCAAGGTTGTGTGTAATATCAAAAAAAGAATATACGTAATTAGCTGAGAATATACATAATTAAAGTATCCTTCCCTTCTCAGTGACCAGTCTGGTTAAGGGCAGATGGACCTCAGCCAAGATGTACAGCAACAGATTGAATGTAGAAACGCATACGAGAATCTGTTTGTTTCCTATTAAACCAGATAGTGAAGGGGTCCCTGGGTGGCTCAGTTGGTTGAGTGTCCGACTTCAGCTCAGGTCATGATCTCACGGTCTGTGAGTCTGAGCCCCGCTTGGGGCTCTGTGCTGACAGCTCAGAGCCTAGAGCCTGCTTCAGATTCTGTGTCTCCCTCTCTCTCTGCCCCTCCCCTGCTCTCTCTCTCTCTCTCTCAAAAATAAATAAACATCATAAAATTTAAAAATAAAACAGATATTGAAGAGATTTGTAAAAATTATGGAGTATAATCTCATCCTTCCCACGTCATTTTTTTTAATGTTTTATTTATTTTTGTTACAGAGAGAGACAGAGTATGAGAGGGGGAGGGGCAGAGAGAGAAGGAGACACAGAACCAGAAGCAGGCTCCAGGTTCTGAGCTAGCTGTCAGCACAGAGCCTGATGCAGGGCTCGAACCCACAAATGTAAGATCTGACCTGAGCCAAAGTTGGAGGCTTAACCGACTGAGCCACACAGGTGCCCCTCATTTTTTTCTTTTGGAGAATATGATGGCTTCTCATAAAATATTTGCCATTAGTTAACATGTAACAGATTCACTCTTCTTCTTAAATTAACAAACAAATATTTAAATTTTTTCTCAGCTTTAATGTTTAATATAACAAATATTTTTAGGTATAACTCATATAAACAAGAGCTCTTTAGGGTCCTCAGTATTTAAGACAGTAAAGGAGAACTGAGGTTAAAAAGCTTGAAACCCTCTGTTTCTAGTTGTTTCTGAGATTCTCAGTGGCATTCATCTCAAACCTCCCAGGGGTAATTTCCTTGATAACACAGATTTTCTGGACTTAATTCACTTCCCTGTCTCACATCTCCATTCCAGAGTGCAGCTCTAGAACACCTTCCAAATAAATAGCTTATGTGTATATTCTTATCTTGGGGTCCATTTGGGGGGGGGGAATCAAATGAAAATTTCCTTCCTTAGAATCCTTGGTTTTTTGGGAAGTCATTTAACAGCAAAGTTGAACTCTTTCACTCTGCAAAGGGGACACTGAACCCCAGAGAGATAAAATAAATTAGAAGAGTCAAGGGAACACCAAATAGTTTATCTGACCAGACATTTCCACATCAGTTTCGTCAGCCACAGTCTTTCTTGGAGGCAAAACCGTTACAAACCCCACACAACTGCTCGTAACCGTCTTCCCATGATCGGCACACAACACTGGAGAAGACGTATCCTGCCACGTCTTCTGCTTTTCATACTCGCCTCCATATTTGAAGGGCCTTTTAGTGTTGTATCCTTGGAAATCTAGGGCATGAAACCTCCTTCCGCTTACGACTCTTGTTTCATTATCAGCAGGTTCCTAAACTCTACGTGCTGGGGACCCCTATATCTGTGATGAGTCCAAGCCATGGAGACGGGTACAATCTACGTCCCCTTCTTTCAAAGACCTAAAAGTCTCAGACTCATTTTGTCACCTGAAAGACATGTGGCACTAGGTTCTTAGATGACTCTCCTCATTGGATTCTCTGTTTCTCCCTTTATTTTCCCTGTGGACTGGAGCCTGCTTACATTCAGATTTTGGAAGATCAGTAGGAGGGGCTATGTGAGTGAGGGGATGGACAGAGAACACCATAACCGACCTTGGTTTCCTTTGGTTTTTGGGATTTGCTCCATGGCTCCATATGGGGATGCTCGACGGGAGTGTTTGTTGGTCACACGTCGTATGTCAGTGCTTGTCCTCCAGACATTTTGCAAGAGGTGGAGCGGGAATTCTCGCCACGGAGCCTGGCTCCAGAGACCACGCTGTTGCCATTTCCAGGGGAGAATTAGCCAGAGTCACGGGCCCGGCCCCAGGCACGTTCATTCTTAGAGGCTTCGTGACCAACCTGCTACTTCCGTCAGGTGCCAAATACATGTTGTTCTCTGCATCTGGGTAGTTCGACAGCTCAGACAGTCAGTTCTGTTATTTCAAGTCTTCAGATTTCTATCCAGATCTGAAGACTTTTTTATAAAGCAAGCTATGTCTGCGCTAGAATCATTCACTAGTAAGACAGCACTTTAATACATGTGGCAGCTCTACAGAGAGGACAAATTATTCTTTAATTTAAAAAATGTGAACCATGTCTTTATTTTAAGACTGATCTGGGACTGAGAGTTTGGACCAGCGTAAATGCGTTGGAAACAAACGCAGGGCTCTCTTTTGACAAGACTCTTCTTGGAAGCCAAGAATTTTATGTGTTCGGGGAAGGTATATATTATACTTGGGGGTTCACAGTGGGCTTCATTGACATGCCAATCTCTGTGGTAGACCTCTCTTATCTTCCTGTGAGCTCAAGAGTTTATATTGAAGACAATAGAATGTACAACTAATGTACAATAATGACAAACTTCTGAGATTCCTGTTGGAAACCTATGGATGAACACTAATTCCAAAGAATCAGACAAGCCATTCCACCCCCCATGGTAAAAACCAACCATCTAAGGATAAACATTTGAGCAGCTCCCGTGACACCCTGTGTTGAATGAAGTCAGAGCTGCTAACCAGAACACGCTTGAACAGACAGCGTGACCCAAGAATGAAGTTGCCCGGGGGTTGGGGACTGACAAATTTCAAGAGCACGATATTAGGTGGTATTTATTACTTGGTTTAAGTGGCAATACTTAGGGTTGGGCTTGGATCAAATCCCCAAATGAAAATGCTAATTCCAAGTTTAACTGAGCACTTAATTTATTTTAATTATTTTTTTTAGCATCCTATATGCATTTTATTCTTCTGCTTATAGGTTAAATACCCATTCACTCATTCTTTTAAACCATACAAACCTTTATGTGCCAACACGGGCTAATTCTGGGAATGCTGATGTAAACATGCAAAGGTCCTTGCATCGAAACACTGACAAATTACTTACAGGGGCGCCTGGACGGCTCAGTTGGTTGAGTGTCTAACTTGAGCTTAGGTCATGATCTCATGGCTTGTGAGTTTGAGCCCCAAACAGCTCAGAGCCTGGAGCCTGTTTCAGATTCTCTATCTCCCTCTCTTTCTCTGCCCCTCCCCTGCTCAAACTCTGCCTCTCTCTATCTCTCAAAAATAAATAAATGTTAAAAAAATTTTTTTAAAATGTATACTTACAAACTTAGTGAGTATATGCTTGTGAAAAAATATGAGCTAAAAAGGCATAAAAAAAAGAATCTTTGAAAAATAAGCCTATTATTGCATCATATTTCATCCTGTCGGATGGCTGAGAGATCACTTACAGAACTGACCGTTGATGCTGGCTGCACGGAAGGTTAGCTGAGC
This sequence comes from Mungos mungo, assembly GCA_004023785.1. NCBI lineage: Eukaryota > Metazoa > Chordata > Mammalia > Carnivora > Herpestidae > Mungos > Mungos mungo. The sequence continues at coordinate 37,976 of PISW01010463.1, read as the reverse complement.
CTGTTGGTCAAAGGACTTAGTTCTCCTCTGCATGGGACTCTCCAAAGACTCCTGATTTCCTCACAGCACAGCACCTAGGTCTTTTGGCAGGAAATTGACATTGAAAGCCATGTTAAGATTTGGACCCTCAAAGTCCCAAATTATTATTTCTGTAACATTTCTTGGTCAAAGCCAATCACAAGTCTGGCCCAGAATTCAAAGGCACGTGCATACACAAAAGAGAATTGTCAGGGGCCATCTTGAGGGGCTAGACGCTACCAATCCATTATATTAAGGAGTAAGACATGCGGTGGACTTCAAACCCTCCACAGCTGTAAGAACTCCTGTGATTATTTTGGATTCACTCGGATAATCTCAGTAATCTCCCTGTCTCAAGGTCCCCAATGCAATCATGTCTGTTAAGTCCCTTTTGCTATGTTAGGTAACATGTTCATAGGATCTCGAATTTGTACACGGTATCAGGGAAGCTGTCTTTTTAATACTACCTGTTATATTGGTACAATTCTCTTAAAATAAAATCAAGAAAACTTTTTTCTTTAATTTTATTTATTTATTTTGAGAGAGAGAGAGTGAGTCGGAGAGGAGCAGAGAGAGAGAATCCCAAGAAGGCTCCATGCTGCCATTGCAGAGCCCAATATGGGGATCAAACCCAGGAACCATGAGATCATGACTGGAGACGAAATCAAGAGTCAGATGCTCAACCGACTGATCCACCCAGGTGCCCCAATGAAAACTTTTTCCCCCCTTTGTATATTTGAGAGAGTGACAGTGCCATTTTACTTTCCCATACGGTTTGCCCAGAGCTCTTCCTTTTTCCTGCAAAGATACAAATCTATCCATCTCAATTCTATTCTGTTTCGAGGGCAAACCCCATCTGATGGCCTCCACAATGCCCCCCTCAAGTATTTTATCCATCATTGATCTTTCTCTCCTGGCAACTGCCTTCATCCTTCATCAAATTCCTCATGAAATGGCCCCTTCTGCTTCACGGTGTCATTCTTCCCTCCTCGAGGCTCGTCAGCCCCTGGAAGGCAGGAAATGAGTCCCACGCATCACTCTACGCGAGTCTTCATTCCTGCCTTGACCTACTAAAGCTTCCTTTCTTTGGTTTGTTCATATTTAAGTCCCTTCTACAACTTCAGTCTGAACTTGCTTTTTAAAATATCCTTTAACTGTGTCACATTTCTCTCCAAAACATTTAACTGTCTCCTATTGCCTTTGTAATAAAGACAAAACTCTGCTTTGGGCCATCAATTCCCATCATTCCTGAGGCTACACGCCTGCTCTCATAACGTGTAACATAGTCGCCCTCAAAATAACCTTCCGAAGGACACGTTTTCTTCTGTACTCAAAAAAGACAAATATATTTGTACTCTTTCCCAATCTTTTTATTTACCCAGATCTCAGTCTTTTAGAACAAGCATCCAATGGATTAATTATTAAGAATAAAGACTTTTGTGTGGCCCTCATTAAAAAGTAAAGCTTTAAAACCTCACCAAACTCTCCAGTGAAGGACTTTACACAAAGCCACGGGAAAATATAAGGGTTTTTAATGTTTTATTTGTTTTTATTTTATTTTATTTCTTTGAGGACAGTATCAAGAGATAAACTAGGACTAATGTTTCAGACACGCCCTTGTGCCATTCAATGTCTGTTCTATTCGGTAAAACAATGCCAATGATGTTCTGTAAAATAATAAATGCTCAAGAAATTGTTGAAAAATACAAAGGTGAAACATTTTGCTACCTCAGATTCATCATCAGCAACAGTGTTTAAATAGCATTTTGGGTATCTCTTTATATAGATGAGATATGGGTAGATAGATGTTACAAATATAGACATATACACATACAGGAAGGAAGGAAATATAAATCATTTCATTAAAATGGTATCAAAATTACTTATATTGAAGTCAATTTTATTGAGGTACAATTATATATATATGATACCATGCAAAAATTCTAGGTGTTTTCAGTGCTGTCTTTTCCTGGTTTTATTAATAAACATTTCTTTAATATCATCCTACTTTATTGAATCGAAACTTTAGTTATTTAATTTATTTATTGAAGGGAGCATGATGTGCTGAAAGAACACTGGGCATAGAGCCAAGAGGCTGAAGTTTGAGTTCTAGAAGCCGGGTGACTTTGAGCAAGTCGTCAAATTGCGTGGACTCTTGTATCCCCAGTCATAAAAGGTGGAGGTCAGACTGGGCGGTCACTGACGTCTCCATCAGCTTTAGTCTTGTCGCAGCCTCTGTACTTTGCTGCTGATAAAAGTGGGAAACGAACAGGTGCAGTGACGGTAGTGACCCGGCCCGCAGGTTGCTAGGAGGGTTAAATGAGCGTGTGACAGTCCTGGCCGTGGGGGAGAGCTGTAAGTGCCACCTGGTGTCTATCCAGTATTTCATTAACCAGGTCTTGCTTGATTCCTTTATTTCTTCAGACATCACTCTTCCTCTTTGTAAAACAAGGAGACTGGATTGAATAAATGACACCCACTATGCCCCTACCCGAATCTGCTTTGTTCTGAATCTGCATTTTGAAAGATGCTCTATATCCCCAAATCACATTGACTTAATAGTGACTACATCGCTTTCTCACTTTAAAATAATTACTGACCCGTGTGCCTCGGTAAATCTGTTTACCTTGGCTCTCCTACGTGTGCGAAGACCTGAGTGTTCAGGGCCTTTGGGGACAAGGTGTGAGGGAGGGCTGTGGTCACACCCGTACCTGACACCTTAGTGTTCCAAATGGGACATGAAAAAAATGTGCTGTTGTTTCTTGTACTCTGTGGGTAAAGACATTGGGAGGAACCTCTCTGCTAAAAATGTATGTAAAACAATTTTTCTAAAAAAATCATGTTTTCCCATTGCCACATGCAGCCTGCTGATTATTATAACTTTTGCTTTTTTCTAATAATAAAAAGGAAGTCCTGCTTGCGTAGAAAAGACTCCAAATGAAAACCACTCAGGAGCGGTGCCCTGCTCAGGCCGGCCGCCTCAATATATGAGACAGGGGTGGGCGTTCCTAAGAGAACAAAGTGGATGGTATCCACGGGAAAGTCTGGCTACGAGAACTTTCCGCAAGTCACACGAGTTCTCGGCGGTTGGTTTGTAATCTCTTGGTTAAAACCACTTTTTCAGTCACCGACAACTTCTGTTGAAAATGGAATGCATGTGCTTTTCATTTTTTATTTATATGCATCAATCTTTTATCAGTGGAAGTTTTTAACAAACAGGATATCCAAAATGAACAGTTTTCACTTGCTTGGCTCACTGGATACCACGGGCATGAATTCGTGTCATCAGATGATCCTTAAATCCAGGATTTTAATGGTTGCACCATTTTTTAACATGTGCCTTTCCTGAACAATCTCCCCCTCGGATATCTAGGCTGTTCTCCAAATGTGCATCCGTTATAGAATGAACATCTGAAAGGCTTCATCTGACTTGGTTCTAAAACGTTATCCTGGTTTTTGTTTGTTTGTTTGTTCTGTTCTGTTCTGCACTCAGACCAGAATGCACCATCAAAAGGGACAGAGTCTCTTGGAGGAGAAGGACCAGTGACAGGTGCCTGCAAGTCTGGCGTCCGTGACACCTGGGGCTTGTGCTTCGTTAACGCAGATGCGCGGGTCCTGATGGAGGAGGCCATACCACATTTATGCTTTGTCACCAAACACATAGTTCTTGTCTAAATATTTGAAAAAACTTGGAATTGCCGCAGGACAGAAAATCTCACCGATTTATGTCCTACCTGGAAGTTTCTTGATGTAACTTTGAATGGATTTCAAGTGTAATAAAAACACTCTGACAGCCCCCGAGTGCACCTCTGGCTTTCTGTTCACTTGGCAGGGACGGCTGCAGCAACTTCAGGCTATTGGGTCTGTCTTTTCTCCCCCTGCTCCTAATCTGCCCCGCACCGTTCTAGAAACAGCTCCGTATCATGTCACTCTCCTTTGTTCCCTGACCATCCGTGACTCCTCTCTGTTCACAGAATGGACGCTCATCGCCCAGAGGTAGGCACTCAAAGCCCTTTCTCTGAGGCTCCTAACTGCCTTTTGCAGTCTTATGTTGTAGCTTGTCTTCCATAAATTGTCTGCTGTAAGCAAACTGACCCTCGATCAGTAACCACTGCTTGCTGACTGCCTGCCGTGCACCAGGCGGGTCCCATTCGGTGCCTTGAACCCCTGCAGCAGCCCTCAGAGGGCACCTGTTATTTCTGTGTCTGAAGAAACAGACCAGAGTGTGTCAGAGAAAGAGTTAGGACTCGAATCGATACCTTTTTTGCTTCTGTTTCACCCCTGGGAGGTTTCTAATGGACCATTTGCTTTTCTGCTTGGGAACATTTCTTTCCACTGCTGAATCGAGGCTCTCTGTCCTACTTTGGTTTTCTACTCGTTGAAATGCTGTTCATTCTGCTCTCTGTACCTAATTCCACACCTTACAGACAGTAGGTGTTCAATAAGTAATGAATAGCGAGATTAGTGTTTGCTGTTTCTCTGCTAAAACATCAGATTCTAGGAGGCAGCAATGATGTGTTACTCCCCACGATGCCCACACACAGTAGACACTTAAGAAAGAATTTATTTTAAAAATGAGGGGCACCTGGGTGGCTCAGTCAGTTAAGCATCCTCCTTCAGCTCAGGTCATGATTTCCCAGTTTGTGAGTTCGAGCCCCACGTTGGGCTCTGTGCTGACAGCTCAGAGCCTGGAGCCTGCTTCAGATTCTGTGTCTCCCCCTCTCTCTGCCCCTCCCATGCTCATGCTCTGCCTCACTCCGTCTCTCAATAATAAATAAAAACGTTAAAAAATTAAAAAAATAAAATAAGTGAAGTCTTTCTATCTCCTGGGGCAAAACACACACAGGACCATGTACCTCATGGCGTGGCCAAGACCCCATGTCAGAAATGTATGTTTAGGCAGCAGGAACACACGGGAGGCGGGAGAATATGAAAGTAGACTGGAAAATTTTTCTAGTTGGGTCAACTCCAACTTGGCAAACACAAGCCTACTGCTTTTTCTCCAGGGTTCTTTCTCCCGGCATCACTTATTAATGCTAATTAGTCAAGGGTGTGCTGTGATGCAGAACACTTGTGACCCATAAGAATTAGAGAGACTGTCATTTCTCAAAAGACCCATGAGGGGCAGCAAGAGTAAGCTACAGGGAGGGAGGGACGGGGGAAGAGAAACTTCTCTCCAAAGAGTTGCACTGAAATAAGTGCGCGTAAAAATAAATCCACATATAAAACAACTGTACAAATGTGAACAGTATTTTCACAGCTGGGCTTCTTTGCCTAAAATACTTAGCACTTACTTTAGAAAACTCTCTTCTAAACAGGAATGGTCTGACTGATCACAGAAGCTCAACCCTGACAGGGCTCTGACTTCCAACCTCACTTTTGCCCAGATGGGAATAAAAACGTGACGTCCTTAAAGCCAGGACCTTAATTGTCATGAATGCACATCAGGCTGTGGTGAGTGACCTCCGTCCCACCGATGAAGACGCCGAGGTAGGGCTCAGGTTAGGAAGCTGGATTTATAACATTCGGGGTATTTATATCTAGATTAGACTCTGGAATACAGGACACTCTTGCCACAGCAGTGCAAACACCCCCCTTGAATATGTGCCCAGTGACTTAGCATGGTAGGATTAGCGGTCTTCTAAAAGGACCTACATTCACATCCCTGGTATTTATTTCCTGTAGATATTTAAAGGGTATGCAATGGCCTTTGGTTTCAAAGACCAATGCCATAGGACATGACTAATCATTCTGACTCACTTTTAGGGACTTTCCCTTTGGAAATACCACCCAAACAGCATGAGGATGGCCCACGCACCTCTTAACGAAAATACGTGCTTCATCTCCAAATGACCACGGGCGAAGCTATATTGGCAAATATGCTGGGTAAATACAAAACAACATTGTTAAGGTTTGCAGGGAACAAAAGGGTGTGCTGACACCACCTTTGATTCATTTATTTAATAACTATTTCACGATTGATGAGACTTGTGTTAGAGTACTAGTTACGAGAACACACGCACGGAATTGGACACAGTCTGTGTCTCAGGAAGCCTGTCCTCTGGCAGACACCATTCCTAGCAACTCAGGATTTTTTTCACTTAATTGGGGGGGGGGTGTGAAAGCAAGGAAATTTTCAAATTACCAAAAAAATACTTGGTAAAGAAAAAAACCAGTAAACACAAACAATGATTCCTTCTTGGTCAGATTAAGAAAACATTCTTTATGCTTTCAGCTCCTGGTGATCATTACCTTGAACTCGGGTGGCGTGAAGTCATTCACACCTCTTTTCACCTCTCTGTCTCATTTGCCTGACGAGGCTTCGAGCCCGGCCTGTTGGGACCTCTGCCTGATTCATCCTTGTATGGGTGGGGCCTCAGACGTGCCTCCTGTCGCCTGGCCACGTAGGCAGTGTTGGCTGAACGATGACATCATCCGTTAAGGGACAGTTGACAACAAACTGGGAACACGTAAGTGACATGTGAGTTCATTGGATTTTATTAGGGTTTTTTATTTTGTACTTATTATATACTGATATTGACTTTCCTTCTCTGGTGTGCAGTCCTATGAATGTTAACTTATTTATAGATTTGCAAACCTACAGATTTGTAAGCCACCACCACAGTAAGGACACAGAATGGTTTCTTCACCCCCTCCCCCAAATCCTCCCTCATGCTCTCCCTTGATTGTCACGCCCTCCCTCCGCCCCAAATCCCTGCCAATCACAGAGGTAGTGTCCATCACTGTACTTTGTCTTTGAGACTGGCTTCTGTCACTTGGCACAATGTCTGAGATTCAATCAGGTGGATATGTGTAGCGAGGCACCTGGGTGGCTCAGTCAGTTAAGCATTCGACTTCAGCTCAGGTCATGATCTCAGGGTCCTGGGATCGAGCCCCACATTAGATTCCCAGTTAAGCATGGAGCCTGCTTAAGATTCTCTCTCTCTTCCTCTGCCCCTCCCCTGTTCTCTCTCTCTCAAATTAAATCAATACGTTTCATGGTTTGATGATGAATGCACTGACTTTTGATGAACAAAGGAAGTTGGTTACTTGATGATAGATTGTCTTCTTACTATTGGGTTTGCTCCTCCTGATTCTAGGGAGTTCCAAGAACCTTCTAGACAGGACCACATGTTTGTAATTGGTGCTTTCATCACATCCAGGACCACAGCAACTAAAATTTTAAATTACACTTTAAAATTTAAAAAGTCCAATAAGCAAGTTTTTTCATGACTGTTAGATTTATTTGGCGACCATACCTGATCTGAACCAATATAAGAATACTCTTAGTATTTATTTACCCCTTCATTTGTGACCATTATACATCCCATTACAGACATAGCCATGTGTTAATTATGCTGTCCTATTGCGGTCCCCACCTGGGCTGTTACATGAGATCTAATACATGGCCTGTACTACATAGTTGCCGTCTGAAAAAGTATGAACTCTGAAGCGCATTTGCTCATCAGGATTTCAGAAAGAGGACCGCGTACCTGAAATGTAAGTGGCTCTCACAGTGGCTACAAGGAATCTCTCCTTCAAGCATCTTCTTGGTCCTTTGCAAAACAGAAGTGAGTGAAGACGGGCAAAGGGGACAATACACTCACTGCTTTATTCAACCTAAATGCATGTGCTTTGTCTTGTAACAAAGGAAGATGTATACTTTTCCCTGTTATTCTTTGTGACAGTAAAAAAAAAAATACTGACCAGTCAGACCCTGAATATCAGAGAAGCCCTCCGTGTTCACGTTACAGTGTGTACGTGTGTGCACATGCATGGGTTAGAAAGAGGAGGGTGTGCCTGGGTGCGACTCAGACACAGACACTCAGCCCTCCATTCACCAGGACTGGGATGCAGTGTGTCCATCAGCGCTGGGGTGCGGTGTGTCCATCAGGACTGGGGTGTGGTGTGCCCATCAGGCCTGGGGTGCAGTGTGCCCATCAGGACTAGGGTGCAGTGTGTCCATCAGGGCTGGGGTGCAGTGTGTCCATCAGGACTGGGATGCGGTGTGTCCATCAGGGCTGGGGTGCAGTGTGTCCATCAGGGCTGGGGTGCTGGGTCCATCAGGACTGGGGTGCAGTGTATCCATCAGGACTGGGGTGCGGTGTGCCCATCAGGGCTGGCTTAGAACACAGGCAGGGGGAGACGGGGTGTGTGACATGTCTTGAGATGGTACCCGCCACACAGCCAAGGCCCAACAGAAGTTAGACAAAGGCCATCCCCACCACAATACCTTGTCACTTTAGATGCCTGGAATGAATGTCAGGAAGTCAGCCCCTGGGACAGAGTGTGCCTGCCTGAGGGGAAACGAGGAAACCTCGGGCTGGGTAGCAGGTCACTTCGTGAGACATTTGATTGGACTGGAAAATGCTCTGCTCCTTGTCTTTCCTCCCCATTTACTGCTGCAAAGATCATAAGGATTTGCTTCCAGCCTTTGTGTGATACCAAGTACATGTACTCTGAGGACGCTGAGGAAAGCTTGTCTCCCAACTCAGAAATGAAAGAGAACAGAGCCAGGGACCAGCAGCAACAGAAAAGAGGAATTTTTGCTTCCCATTTCTTTCAGTGACATATTTTTGTCTCATGGAGATCACTTTGGAGAGAGCAGTCAGTCGGGAGGCAGGGTCAGGGTCAACTGAGGGGCAAAGCCACATTTAAAAGCTCAAAATGCCTGTTTTTGTGGTGCCAAGGGAGTTGACACTTCTTTTTTCCCCAAAGAAAACAGAAGCTCATTATTCTGACAGAGGAAGTCTAGAAGTTTTTAGGTGGAGATTAAACCTTAGTCTCAAACACGGAGGCTCTTGTTCGCCTTCTTGGGGGAGAGATTTTAGTAGCTTTTAAAAATGGTTACTACACTACATTGGTCGGCTTTCTAAATAATTTAGAGAACTTGTGACCTGGAGCTCTCCTGGCGTTGATGTAACTGTTCTGGAAATCTCTTGACTTGAACTTGAGACTCACTTTCCTACAGCTGCAGTCTGTCCACCGTCAACAGCAGTCTGTACCCAAGAGGCAGGAGAGGAAGGGGTGGTGGTGGGGGGGGCGGGGCAGGGGGAGACATCATAAAGCTCTTTCTTGGGCTGCAGTTCCACACATTGGCCACCAGGTGTCCGTCTTCACACAAGCAGTCTTGCTCCTGCGATGGAGTCTTATTTGGCTGCCAGATTTTTTTTTTCTAGATTATTTTTTAAAACCAAAGCAATTTTTTGGATGTTGGTACAAGTGGATATAAAGGTGTCAACGTAAAGTGATCTTTCAAAAGTGAACTAAATAATTTTCAATTCCTCATCTAAGTAAGAGTGATCAATCGGACCGTGTGTTGATCTTCTAATGTTGTTTGTGAGAACTAATTGGAATGGTAAGTGACTGATGCACTGGGAAATGGTGAGGGGGACAAAAAGCATCCTCTTCCAAAATCTCATCATCTGGTGTTTGTACAATTCAAAGTTTTTAGCATGCAAACAGGGGTATGTTCCCAGAAGCATTTCTTTTGGAAAAAATAAATTCTATTCTGAGCCAGTTTCTGAACTCTAGAACTAATGTTGATGGTGAGGTTTTTACCTTAACTTGTTCTCCAATTTCAATTCTTGGCCCTGATACAGCTGAAAAATATCCCAAGAGTTTCAGGAATGAGATTTGATTTCTTTCTTCCTAGAATTGGAAGTGACATTGTAATAGTTACCTAGTTAGGTAACTCTAGGAAGATCTAAAATGTACTCAATTGATGCACTTGAGCCCATCCTGGGGACAAAGTGAGGTTCCTCGTGGTGTGCAAAGAAATGTCACCGGATGAAGCAGTTTCATGGATGTATCGTTATATCTCTTCATCTCCTGGCATTTATTTATTGTTTCTGAGTTACCCAGAAGACCATTACAACCAATTTAGCAATCTCCATTTGCTGAAACATGGAAGTTTCTGAGAGCCCTAAAGGTTATTATTTATGCTCTCATTAAATCACACATAGACACGACTAAAAAAATCAGCTAGTACAGCTGATGTGCCTTATGAGAAACAACGTTACTAGTCTATACAACATTTTAGTGGGGTCATGGAAGAGGAGATGAGGATGTCTCTGAAAGCATTATGCGGAACCTGAAGACTTGTTTTGTTGTTGTTGCTCATTTTTATTTCACATTCTGTATTATTTTTAATGCCTCTAGGACATTAAAATCAATTTCTTCAGCAGCTCTAAACCGGAAGATATTTATAGCAGAAGCAAAACATTCCCTCAGAGTTGTGCTCTAACCAGTGCTGGTCTGTCATTTCTGGCCCCTCAAATATTTATAGACATATTTATCAAAGCTTGGTTTCCTCCCACATTTTGTATTCCATAACACCAGTTCTTTTTCCATCTGTTCATCAGTTTGATCAATGGGTATTTACCACTTACTGTGAACTTCATGCTGTATATAAAATAAATACGCCTAAGAACCGGTCCACTCTCTCAAGAAACTATTAAAGCAGTGAATAGAGTTCTACAGTCTGTTTCCTGAATACACTTCCAGGTTTTATCGAATAAAGTACAGATACTTAATGCTACTGGCGTTTGTGGTATAGAACAAATGTCTGGTTTTGGGTCATATAACATTCTTCTAATATATAGTTGTTATGTTTAGAGAGCAGAGTTATTCAAATTGTTTTATGTTTATTTATTTATTTTTGAGAGAGAGAGACAGGGAGAGTGAGTGGGGGAGAAGCAGAGAGAGAGAAGGAGACAGAGAATCCCAAGCAGGCTCCACATTGTCAGCTTGGGGCCCTATGTGAGCTTCAACTCACGAACTGCGAGATCATGAGCTGAGCTGAAACCGAGTGGGATGCTTAACCAACTGAACCCCCTGGGGCACCCCAAGAAAAGAGTTATTCAAATACATGAAATAATGAGTCCTACCACAGTGGAGGTGGGGCAGAAAGATCTACGTGTTTACATACTGTCACCATGCAAATGATTTCTCCAGTATAACTTAATTAACCTAATGAATGCAAGCAAAGAAGCCAGGATTGCTCTACCCATTCTATAAAAAAGAAAATAGAAATTCACGTTGTAAAATTATTTTCACTTGGCTCCAGTTGTCTGGATATAATTATTTTACTTTTATTATTATATTGAAATCATTACATCTGTTTCCAAAATGTTCTGGAATGGAAGAATTAACAGGAAGCAAGTTTTGCAACTGAAACCCCTTTCTCTCCAAGCATAGCATCCGTGGTGATGAATGAAAGCAGGGGGAAAAAAAAATAAAAGCTGCACAAAACCAGGAGGAAAAGGTCTAAGGCTCAGGTGCCTTGGCTAGAAAGAGAAGGTGTATCTCTCTGTTTCCTCTGAAAACCAGTCTTAAAAACCCCAGTGTGCACATTACAACCATAGTCAAAGGCCAGGTTCACTTGGTAAAATTAGGGAGAGAAATTTGTATTTTTTTGAAGATGTCAAATCTGGACCAGTTAGGTTTGAAAAAGAAACCACGCAGAGCCACGCTGCTTTGGAAAGCTGAAAATCGGTTTAGTTAAGCAGAAAAGGCCCCTGTAAGGTCTGTAGAAGATAAATTCAGGGTCTGGGAAGCTCTCTGGCCTCTTTCATTTACTTGCTGAGCTTTGACTGATTTGCCAGCAGTATACTTCTGCATTCATCTTGTTAGTTTCCACTTAAGGAGGTCATTCATGAATTTGTTCACTTAACATTTATGGAATGTCAGGGAGCGTTCGGTAATGGGGATGTAGATGAACAGACATGGGTCTCACCAAGTGGCTCCCAGTCTAATGGAGTAGCAAACGGATCCCTTAACTCACTGAAAGTATCACATTATGTATTTATAACAGTATGAACACAACTCCAGCAGTTCAGAGAGTTGATTCTGACTATCACACACTAGGGAGTATTTGACCTTGGCCTTAGAGAGTAACTAGCTTTGGGTCTGGCATAAGCTCAGGAAGACATTTTAGGGAAAAATGAAGAATACCATGAATGTACAGACAAAATGGAATTATATGATTGGGGAAAAGTATGGGATCATGTGGCTGGAGCATGTGTGTGTGAGACAAAAGTAGGGAGCGATTATGATTAAAAACCAAAACAATGTGGGCCACCTGGGTGGCTCAGTGAGTTGAGTGTTTGGCTTTGGCTCAGGTCATGATCTTGCAGTTCGTGGGTTCGAATCCCGCGCTGGGCTCTGTGCTGGCAGCCCAGAGCCTGGAGCCTGCTTCAGATTCTGTGTCTTCCTCTCTCTCTGCCCCTCCCCTGCTTGTGCTGTCTCTCTCTCTCTCAAAAATAAATAAACATCAAAATACAAGTTAAAAAAATAAAGAAACACTATGCTTTTTCTTGATATAATAGGAGCATAGAACTTATTATGTAATAGTGACATTTAGAAAATGCTTTACATTTAAAAAACAAAAATGCTGTATCATGCCTATATCACTTCGGACTCTTTAGGTTCTAAGTAACAGAATACTCCGTGAAAATGGTTTCAGCAGAAAGAGAACTTGTTATTGGGTTGCATAAATGAAGAAGCCCATAGATAGACTTCAGGCACTGCTTGAATTCAATGACCAAACAACATCGCCGGGATCCATCTCTGTTCATGCCAGGCTGACTCCATTCTCCAGCTCCTGGCAGTAATGTCTTACCTCACCCTGTTGCCATGAACCCAAAGGTGCGTTAGCAACCACCCCAACTGGAAAAATCGATCTCCTGAAAGCTTAAATGACAATGTGGGCATTGAGTCCCTAACTTGACCACACACCAAGTTCTGAAGCGGGCACCGAGGTCAGGGTACTGGGAGGCACTCATTGGCTTGTTAACAGAGGAGATGGACTCTCTCCCTGGATCTGGGCTCTGCCAGAAGTCTTGAAAGTCCTGGGGCCAAAAGAAAGAGGAACTAGTGTTGAGTACAAGACAAATGCTTAAACTGAGTCCTGGAGAGGCAGAGGAACTTGCTGGTGAGTCTCTCCCTGCTCGTGAGCAACAGAGCCTTCTAAACCCCAGGCCCTTGCTATTGCACCCCATCATTTTAGAATAACCTTAACCGTGACCATGAAACAAGGGAGCAATGTGGCCAGGTCAAGTTTCAGGAAGCTGATTTGTGGCAGTATGGAAGACAGACGAAAGGCGAGAGAGACTGAAGGCAGAATAACAAGTTGAGGAGACTCCCTTGTCTGAAGTAGGGCCGGGGCAGAGAGAACTGGCAGGGAGCAGGCGGACCACGGCATTTCCAAGGTAGAATCAGATGAACTTCAACAGATTTGGGAAGAAGACGAGGGAGAGGAAAACACATTGTTTGTTCCTTGTCCCTCACCCTGAAAAATCTGGTAGAGATCAGTTTCCCCAAGAATGTGATGTCTTAAATTCCTTTCATATGAACCAGCTATTCATTTAATAAGCCACCCATCTAATAAGCCATAAATCAGGAAACGTGTCTGACACGGTGCCAGGTAGTGGGAGATAACTCAAATGACAGAGACCCACTCTTCCCTCAAGAAGCTGTCAGCCAGAAATTCTGGTGTCAGAAACCACATAGAGTGATAGCATCAAGAAGGCAGGGACACATGGAGGGGAGGGAGCGGCAGAGAGGAGAAATAATGAAGGCGAACAGAATGGCTCCCTTTCTTACGCCTGTGGGAGCTATCTTTCCACCATTGCTGGGAGCATTTGTGACCAACAGCTTTCAGCAGCTTTGTCTCCAGGAATTGCCCTCCGCTGAAAGGAGTACCCTCACTCAAGGCACACCCCCTGAAAGTAACTGGGGTATAAATGCCCAGCCTCCTTGCCTCAAGGCAGAAGGGCTGTGAAGGGCCATCCAGCTCAAAACCTTCTAGTGGGACCACCTGGAGCCATTGTAAGCATGTCACAGTCCAACCCTTCCCTCTGCCTCCCGACACGTCCTTCATTTCCTCATTGGTTTTGATCATGAGAGTTTCCTCCAGTGTGCATACTTTCTTCTCAGTGTGCCCAATCAAAGATGGTGGACTGGGCATGGTAAACTGAGGTGCCTCCAAGAAGTCTATGTAGACATCTACAGGCAGGCACTCCTCCGAGCTGGAACTCAAGTCATAGCTGACGGTCCAGGCTGGTGAGTCAACAGCAGAGAGGTGATGGTGAAGCCTCTCCTCTACTTCCAAAGACATAGAGAGTGTCCTGTATTTTGTTCTAAAGACTTTAAAATTTAGTCTTTCAAAACAAAATTCCTAATCCATTTGAAATTTAGTTTTCACTCAGTATGAAGCAGAGATCACTTGAATCTCCTCCACTTCAATAGCCAGTTTTTTAGTACCGGATGTTATTCACCCACAGGCAATATTACATTCACCTTATAACTTTCGGATCAGTTTGTCAAGTTCTATGAAACATTCTGTTAGGACATTGATAGGGATTACATTAAATCCATCAATAAACTTAGGGAAAATTGACATAGTTATAATATTAAGTATTGTTAACCATAGAAATAGTACTCATCATGATTCAGTTGGGTATTTAAAGTCATGCAACAAATTTTTGTGAAAGTTTTATATATATTTTGTTATCTCTTTTTCATGAATGTTTTATATTTTTAGTTGATGTTATACATAACATCTCATCATTGTACTTCCTAATTGTAGGTGGTATATACAGCAAACTTGCATAACTTAATACATCTAAAAGTGACTACAGACTCTTCTGGGATTTCAATATACAGTGTAACATCTGAAAATCATAAGATTTTTTTTCTCTCCAACAGTTAATTCTATTTTTATTTTTATTCATTATGTTGGATGGAACTTCTAAAAAATGGTGAGTGAAATTGGTGATAGTGGGAAGATACTAAGGAATTTTTTTTTATTTTTTTACCCTTTTCATTTATTTTTGAGAGACAGAGCATGAATGAGGGAGGGGCAGAGAGAGAGGGAGACACAGAATCTGAAGCAGGCTCCAGGCTCTGAGCTGTCAGCATACAGCCTGATACGGGGCTTGAACTCACAAATTGTGAGATCATGACCTGAGCCGAAGACGGACGCTTAACCGACTGAGCCACTCAGGCGCCCCTATGCTAAGGAACTTTTTAAATACAAAGGATGGATGTTAAACATTATTTCATGTTCTTTCTGTCTATATTGAAGCAACTATATAATTTTTTGTTTGATTGGTTCATGTGGAGACTCACATTAATAAATTTTTCTAAGATGAAACCAATCTTGAATTCCTGGAGTGTACTCAACTTAGTCATCATGAATTTGTTTTGTGTTATAAAGGATTCTGTTTGCTAACATTTTTTTTTTCAGTATTTTCATCTGTGCTTTGAATGAGAGCTTGTCTGAGGGACCTGTCAAGATGTCCTTATTTTCTGTTTGTTTGTCATACAGATCATATGGGACTCATAAACTTCGTTGGGAGGTAGTAGTCCCCCTTTTGCAATTCTTTGGAAGATTTGGTGTAGTATAGCGTTATCTGTTCCTTAAAAATCTGGATCTTTCATCTCTAAATGTAGCGTGGTGTTCTTGAATCAGATTTTGTCATTTGCATTTTTTTAGAGAATCTATCCATTTCATGTAGCTTTCAAAGATTGTTCATGTAAAGTTTTCATGGTTTACCTTTTAAAAACATCTCTGCTGCATCTGCAGTTATGTCTCCTTTTCATTTCTAACATTGTTTGTTTGACTCTCTCCTTTTTATCCCGATCAACCTTGCCAGCTCTATGTCTTTTCAAAGACTCAGCTTTTATCTATGTTTATCCTTCCTTAAACCACTTTTTCTGTTTCAATAATTACTGTTCTTACCCTCATCATTTCCTTCTTCTACATTACTAAGATTTATTATGCTGATCTTTTTCTAACTTTATTAAGTTGAATATTTAAGTTTTGGACTGTCTTCTTGTCCTAGGATAAACATTTTAAGGCTTTACACTTTAATTACTGCTTTAGTTAAATCCCACAAACTTTGAAATGTGGTGATTCTCAAAATTATTCTACCCCAAGTACTTTGTAATTTCCACTAAGAATTTTGTGGGTTTTTAATACAATTTTTTATTTTCAAACTTATGGATTTTTTACATTTTTATTTTATTCATTTATTTTAAAATGTTTATTTATTTTTGAGAGAGAGAGATACAGAGCACAAGTAGGAAAGGGGCAGAGAGAGAGGAAGACACAGAATCCGAAGCAGATCAGGTTCTTAGCTGTCAGCACAGAACCTGACGCAAGGGTCAAACCCACAAACCATGAGCCGAAGTCGGACACTTAACCAACTGAGCTACCCAGGTGTCCTGATCTTTAAATTTTTAAGTATTTATATTAGAATAGTTTTCTTTTTTTTAAATGTTTTTTTAAATTTGAGAGAGAGAGAGAGACAGAGAGACAGCATGAGCAGGGGAGGGTCAGAGAGAGAAGGAGACACAGAATCTGAAGCAGGCTCCAGGCTCTGAGCTGTCAGCACAGAGCCCGACGTGGGGCTCGAACCCACGAACCGTGAGATCATGACCTGAGCCGAAGCTGGACGCTTAACTGACTGAGCCACCCAGGCGCCCCTGTATTAGAATAGTTTTCAACACATGATAAAGTTATCAGGATTGTATAGAGACTTCAGAGTTTCCATAGATCTTGTACCCAGTTCCCTATTATTACATCTCATGTTACCATGGTACATTTGTCAAAACTGATGAACCAACATTGATATTAGATATATTATTATTATTGGGTAAAGTCCATACTTTATTCATATTTTCTTAGTTTTTACCAATTATTTTTTCTGTTTCATTATCCCATCCAGATTATCACATTAAATTTAATTGTCCTGTTTTCTTAGGCTCCTCAACTTGGTGACAATTTGTTAGACTCTCTTTGTTTTTGATGACTTTGACAGTTCTGAGAGTATGAGTCAGTATTTTGTAGAATGTTCCTCAATTTGGATCCATCTGATGTTTTTCTCATGACTAGTCTGGAGTTGTGGGCTTTTGAAAGAAGATAAAGTGCAATTTTCATCGCATCATATCAAAGGTATGTGCTATCGACATGACTTAATATTAATGATGTCCATCTTGATCACCTATTTCAAGCACTATTTGTCAGGTTTCTCCACTGTGAAGTTATTCTTTCTGGCACATTCCACACTATGCTCTTTAGAAGGAAGTCACTCTGTACCAGCCACATTTATAGAGTGGGGAATTATGCACCATCTCATGGGTAACCTCTATGCAAGTTATTTGGTATTCTTCTATAGAGTTAGATTTGTCTCTTCTCTGTTAT
Organism: Mungos mungo; assembly: GCA_004023785.1. Taxonomy (NCBI): domain Eukaryota; kingdom Metazoa; phylum Chordata; class Mammalia; order Carnivora; family Herpestidae; genus Mungos; species Mungos mungo. The sequence goes on along the minus strand of PISW01010463.1, from coordinate 20,749 downwards.
TTTTCTACTCAATGGTTTGTTTATATCAGTATGGATTTGTAGATGCTTAGTTATATTTTGGGTAATAATATAAACTATGTTATTCACTGTGTTGTTCAAATTATTTCATCCTTGACTTATATGGACTTTTAAAGGTTTAAAAGCTATCTTTTTACTATTTATTAACTGTCTATGTCTATCTTAATTATAATTGTGATTAGAGAGGAAACTCTATAGGATACTGATTCTCTGAAATCTATTAGAATTGCTTTATTGTCTAATGGATAATAAGTTTTGTAAATAATCCATTACTTCAAAATAATTTGTATTTTCCAATTATTGACAGCACTTGCCTATCTATGTTAGATAATAACCTCACTAGATTTTTTGGTCTGCTGAATATATTATAGAAATATGTGTATGTGTGTGTGTGCATATTCAGAAACAGATGTAAAACTCTCACTATTGTGATGATAAATTTTCAAGATCTCTTTATACATTTGCCATTTTGATTCATATATTTTGCAACCACATATTAGGAAACTATAAGGTTAGATTTATTTTATTTTTTGAAGACGTAAAGCTAAAATTTTATGTAGTAACCCTCTTTTTAAAAAATGTTTTTTATGTTTTTTAATTTATTTTTGAGAGACAGAGAGAGACAGTGAGAGCAGGGGAGGGGCAGAGAGAGAGAGAGAGATACAGAATCTGAAACAGGCTCCAGGTTCTGAGCTAGCTGCCAGCACAGAGCCCGACGCAGGGCCCGAACCCATGCCGAAGCCATACTCTTAACCGACTGAGCCACCCAGGCACCCCTGTAGTAACCCTCTTTATCTTTAATAATTTTTTTCTTAAAGTCTTTTCTTTCTGACATCATGAAACTTTCTAAGTTTTCCTCTGATGAGTGCATGCTTGGTTTGTGCCTTTTTATTAATTTGCTACAATCTTCTCATGTCCTTATATAGGTGTGTCTATGGCAAATATCAGATATCTGGATTTAAAAATATGTATTACTGAGCTCCCAATCTGTCTTTAAGAAGAAAATTTTAAGTTGCATTTATTAGGAGAATTTCATATGCAGATGTATTTCTACCTCACTGTTCTGCTTTTTTATGTTTCTGTTGCACCCTTTTCTAGTTATTTTGGTGTGCTTGATTTTTTTACCCTATTTTTAAGAAGGTATACACTCTAGCTGTTTTAGTGGTTACCCTTGAAATTTAATATGCATATTCAACTTCCAGAATAGTAGAAGGAACTTTGAAAATTCTAGATTACCCTCTTCTTGTTTTATATCACAATTGATTAATGCATTCAGTGTGTTTTAAACCCCCTGAATTAGGCTCAAATACACATGTTACTTTTTTTTAAGTACAACTTATTCTTCATTTTAAAACTTGTTGGGGGGTTAGTATTGTTCTAAATGATATTTGCTCCCCATACTTCTAGAAATGGAACACTTGCCCTGGATTTTTAATTTCCCAGAGCTGTCCCTAAAATATCTATGGCTTAGATTCTGCAGTCCCTGCCACATAACTGTGACACATCTTTGTTAATCCTCTTTCATGAATTCTTTAACTCTTGTCAAATGGAAAATGTCGGCTTTGCAGTAGGACTAACTGAAGTTTTCTGAAGGCCTGATTTTCTTTGCTTGATTTAAGGCCATAATCGTTTTTCTCTTGTTCAACATGAAAGGAATATTTCTTTTTAAAGGATGGAGCCCTTCTACAAACTATCTTCTTCACCTGCAAGGATGGGCTATAATAACGCATTTGCACAATCTGTCTTGTTATACACCAATTCCCTTTAGAATCCGTGTTTTGTGGTCAAACCGGATCCTTTACCCCCATCTTAGAAAGGCATGGAACAGCTGAATATTATCTGTAGCAGGCACATCTGGTACCTAAAAAGGCGTGGAGAACTCAGAATGTACCTGTAACCATTACAAAGATTATATATAAGCATAGAGCATGTACAGACTGATGGGGAAATATCTCCGGTATGAGACTCCACTTGTGAAATATGGAACTTATTACTGCGTTTCAGTTATTAATGAGGATACCAAAGGGTTTTGTGACTCCGGTGCACAGACAGGGTCTATTCTTGGCTGAGTACAATCTGTCAACATACCCATTGTGCATCTGATGTCCTCGAAACCCAGACTCTTGGCCAAATTTCTCCTGGTGCTCTAAGACTCGTCAAATCTTACTTTTAACATCTTCATTTTAAATATGACCCAAGCCAGGAGCGACAGAGCTTGTATTACTGCGGTGTGGAGGGAGAAGGAAGGCGTGTGACAGCGCTGTTACCCTGGGTGGGTGCCATCGCACTCATGCTCCTCGGCCCCGGGGAAGATGCCTAGTGGCTTTGATTGTAGGAGCCAATGCCGGGGACCCAAGCCAAGTTCCACTCACACATAGGAAGCACACCTTCTGCTGTTTTTATGAGAAATTGTGGGTATTAATATCATAAATCTCAGTGATTGCTGAGACGGTCCCACATGCTGGGGCCTCACTGCTGGTTTGTGCTTGACTCAGACCTTGTCCTAACACTGGGCTCCTTTCAAATGATTTTGGCAGGTGTGTAGCTGATCGGCAGTAATTAAGAAGAAGAATGAGGGAAACAGAGATCTGGCTCTCTCTTCCTCATACAGTTCAGCAGCCTTCTCCGTGCCGGGTGCTGCAAACCAGATACGAAGGGCTGAAGTTGCTTCTGGACCTGAGAGGATGTGAAAACAAACTGGAAAAGGACTTGAAGATGATCACATCCCACCCACCCCCCCCCACCCCCATCAGAGCTGACCTGAAACTTGATTTGCCCTTACATTTCCCCCATATACTCATAATGATTATAATATTCATTTTCTGAAATAGGCAAGATCAAAAATAGTCCATCTTATTGTTCCTAAAAGGACAATTTATATTTACAAGACCATGTGGCCCAAATCTGGGTTTGGAAATTGTTTTCAGAATGGCTTCCTTCTTCTGTGACCTCCCTCAACAGACAATCTCTATGGTCATCTGTCTTTATTCAGATTGAAATTGGGGCACCTGGGTGGCTCAATCGGTTAAGCGTCCAGCTTCAGCTCAGGTCATGATCTCACGGTTCGTGGGTTCGAGCCCCGCGTCAGACTCTGTGCTGACAGCTAGCTCAGAGCCTGGAGCCTGCTTCAGATTCTGTATCTCCCTCTCTCTCTGACCCTCCCCTGATTGCACTGTCTCTTTCTCTCTCTCAAAAATAAATTAAAAATATTTAAAAATTTTATTCAGATTGAAATGAGTGACAATACAGAGTTCCAATAGATACGTGTTCTGACCTGATACCTGATATCTCTTGCCTCTGATACTGACTGTCAAAGACACTGTTTAGGGTTGTGAGCCTACCGCTTACATAGACCAAGTCAAGTGAAGAAACAAAAGAGATGGGTCCCACAGTCAGTCCACGAATTGGGTTTTCTCACCCAGAACCCTGTCCCTCAGCAAAATAAAAGCCAAACGTGGGCTTCAGTGAATATGCACATAACCCTCCAGCTCCTTAACTCCATCCTGGGGCAGGGGGCCCTGTCCAAGGGAGAGTGCATAGTTGGATCTCTAGCTTCTACCCACTGGCCTCCAGAAGCACCCCACCCAGTGGTGACAACTAAAAATGTCCCCAGATTTATCAAATGTCCCTTAGAGAACCAAAATCACTCAGCTTTGAACCACTAATCTACTATGAATGATTATTATATCCTTTTCCTGAAATTTGTTTTTCTGGTAACAAGAGAACACTTGTCAATGATTCCTTTGAAAATTGACCTCTTTGAATTACTTCAGTGCCCTTTATTTTGATTAAGTGTGTGTCACCTTATCATTAGTGTGGGAGAGAGATAGGATCTTGTTGTTTTCCTCTCGGTATTGCACAAACAAGTTATAATGACTCATTCATTGTGGGCACAAGAAACCACAGCCTTCAGGTGCTCCGGGAATGTTCATTATAAATCATAATTATCTCAATTGTTTGGAGTTACTATTATAGGGCAGGGAACAATGACTTAGAGGTTTTTTTTTTTTTTTTTAATAACGGAAGTTCCTTTCTACTCATTTGCTTGAGTCTTACAGTAATCACACATACTCAGGAACTGTTTTATTCTTTATTGCACTTTTATCTTAGAAATCTGAACCTTCAAAGAAGCGAGAATCCCAGAACAGAGAAATCAATCACAAATGGAGAAAGTGTTAGTGCTTTGGTGGTGATTTTGCTTTAGGGCTATCACTCCAACTTGGGATGGTCTGGAGAACTCTGGGATCCTGGACAGTCCAACTGTTACAACTTGAAGGAAATTCTCCTCAAATCTCATGAATGGATTAAGAATTTTTGTGGTGCCTGGGTGGCTCAGTCGGTTAAGCCTCCGACTTGGCTTGGGTCACATAATCTCATGGTTCATGGGTTCGAACCACCAGCCCCGAGTCAGGCTCCGTGCTGACAGCTCAGAGCCTGGAGCCTGCTTCCGATTCTATGTCTCCCTCTCTCTCTCTGCCCCTTCCCTGCTCGTGCTCACTCTCTTGCTCTCTCTCTCTCAAAAATAAATAATAAACATTAAAAAATTTAAAAAAATAATTTTTTGTCAAGGATACTGTTGTTTTGTTTATTTCCAACAGTTACATATATATAACAAGGAAGTACAGAGGGCTATGAAGCTCCATTGTGTTTACACAACTGTTTTGTTGTTTTTGCTTGTTTTGTTGGTTGATTGGTTGGTTGGTTGGATTTTGTGGCAAAATGTGACCTGAAACTTGCTTTTGTTATAAGCTGTTAGTGAGGTCATAAAGAAGTGACCCACCTCATCACTCCCAGCAAGTTGGTAGCCACTGAGATCTACTTCAAGGAACATAATTATTGCCTACGACAGGAGACCTTTGGCAAACTCAAAACACAAGAAAAATTGTTTATCTTTGCAACAATCTTAAAAAATATTTGTTCATTCAGCTCATTCCTTAGCAAAAATTTTCTAAATACTATGCACTGGGGATACAATTAATAAACAAAGATTCTTCCTATCCTCATGGGATTTAAGGTCCGGTGGAGGGAAGAGGCATGCATCATACACTTGTGTTCCAAAGGAGGGGTACCTGGTCTCCTATGAGATCTGTGTGCAGGAGGGCAAGGAAGGCTTCCCTGAGGAGTTGATGCTTACACTGAGATCTGGGGAGCCATCCACTGTTGACATAGCTGAGTAGGGAGAGGACAGCCTTTTTATTATAATTTTTAATGTTTATTTATGTTTGAGAGAGAGAGAGAGAGAGAGAGCGAGCAAATGGGGAAGGGGAAGAGAGAGAGGGAGACACAGAATCCAAAGCAGGTTCCAGGCTCTAAGCTGTCATCACAGAGCCCAAAGCGGGGCTGGAACTCATGAGCATTAAGATCATGACCTGAGCTGAAGGCAGATGCTCAACCCATTGATCCACCCAAGCACCCCAAGAATAGCCTTTCATAAAGAGATACAGCATATGCAAGGTCTCTGGGAGGAGAGGGTGACGGAGACATGAGGAACAGAAAGCAGACCAGTGTGACAGACATGAAGACGGTTAATGGAGAGGGCAATATGAGATAGGCCTGAGAGATGGGCAGAAGTCAGACTTTTCAGTTCAAAACTAGTTCTGCCTAAATCTTACCAGCAGTGAGAAGACAGAAGAGTTTTGAGAAAAGAATTCATATAATCAGTGATATTTAAGGAAAAGGTTGACAAAATTATATAGTGAAATTACTTCCTTTAATAGGAAATCCAAAACATTCTCTATTTAAGGAATAGAGGGGAGAGGGGCCAGATGAGATGCTGGCAGGTAATGTAGGAGAGGGCTTACCTGGGCCAAGCAGGGGAAGATGGTAGTTTGCATTGGAGAGGTGGTAACAATAGGGACGGGGAAAGAGAAGAGTGAAAATATGCCAGAGATATTTATCTAGTAATATCAGTTGGCATTTGTGTATGTATTAATAGATGGGTGGGGGTGATAAGAGAGAGAGATTGTCAGATGACCCTGGGGAAATTTGATTCATAAGGTGAATATTACTTTGCCCGAGTTCTAGGTGAGGCTCAGATCATTAAACTAACCTTACCCAAGTTCTGAGAAACTATCCATGGCACAGCCAGAGGGGAGCCCACGGGAGTCCAGCAGCAAAGACAGCAGCTTTTCATGGTCGACGCTGTCCCTCACATGCTTTGTAAGAGAGTCAGTTGACCCATGAAATGAGACCCTTGAAAAAGGACTTGGGTGGGGGCACTTGGGGAGCTCAGTTGGTTGAGTGTCCAACTCTTGGTTTAAACTCAGGTCAATGAGTTTGAGCCCCACATCTGAATCTGCACTGGCATTGTAGAGCCTCCTTGGGATTCTCTCTCTTTCTCTCTCTCTCTCCCTCTCTTATGTGCACACTCTTTCTCTCTCTCAAAATAATAAGTAAACGTTAAGGAAAAAAAAAGACTGGTGGCAAAAACTGGAATCCTGGTACTTCTATTTTAATGAAAGATAAAATGCATCTCCTGTCATAGATTTCTTGCACTTTTGTTCCATTCATACTCTATTTGACTTGTGACTTACCCTTAACTTCTAACAAGCCAATTAAAATGTGATTCTGGAGGGAGGGCAGCAGTGTCAACTGCATTGTTTTCCAATCTTTCCAAATCCCAATGTGGAAAAAGAAAAACTAGATAGCAAAACCAAAACCACATGGGTGATATTTACAAATGAGACTAGATATCACGTTATACCCACAATCCTCAATCAGTAAAAGGATGAGAATGGACCACCAGCTGCCACAGACATTTCACGTGAAATGTCTGAGGGGAGGAGAATTCAAAATAGCTGGTGCAGTGGGAAGTCGTGGGCCAATTTTAGATTAACAGTTCAAAGCTGGAGAGAGTTTTCTTCCCAACGTCATAGTGAATTAATGAAAGGGGACTATGGTAAGTACTAAAGGAGCTGGAGTAGTAAGTTCCCAGTGAATTCTCAAAACAGGGCTACTGAATCTCCCTTAAAAGTAGACCCACACACAAAGGGAGAAGCTCATGGGAGTGGAATAAAATGTATAAGGATAAGACAATGGGAATGAGGTGAGAAAGGTCCAGATGGAAGTCAAGAAAGAGAAACAAGTCAGGAAAGCTCAGAAAGGAAGCCACTGTAGTTTTTAACACTATGAGGAAACAAGAGAGACATAAGAAAAGCTTCAGTGGGGGCGTCTGGGTGGCTCAGTCGGTTAAGCGTCTGACTTCGGCTCAGGTCATGATCTCATAGTTCATGGGTTTGAGCCCCGCATCAGGTTCTGTGCTGACAGCTAGCTCAGAGCCTGGAGCCTGTCTTCAGATTCTGTGTCTCCCTCTCTCTTTGACCCCCCCCCCCGCCCCATCATGCTGTCTCTCTCTCTCCCTCTCTCAAATAAATAAAAACAGTAAAAAAAAATTTAAAAAAAAGCTTCAGTGAACTGCACTTCTTTCTAAAAGTTGGGAAAAATTAATTTTACATAGACAGAAACACAGAAAAGACTTGAGGTTAGTCCTATACCGAATTACTATCAGGAAAAAAGAAGATAACAAGGAATTATATCCCTAAAGACAAAGAAATTATGCCAGAATGTTGTGCCCTAGAACAGAATAAACTATTAACTTTCATTTCAAACAAAAGAGAGGATCAAATAGAAGAAAGGAGAGCATAACTCAGCTTTAGAAAACCTCATAAGTTTATTTACAGAACTCAGAAAACAATTAGAAATAGAATATAATTTTTTTCAGAAATAAAAACCAAACTAAGAAAAACACAAGCATGGATAATGCCCTAAGAAAAAGAGATAATGTCTTCATGAAAAAGGTGAATAAAAGCAAGAAAGCCCTAACAGAGGTATAATAGGAGTCACTGGTGCTAGAAACCAAAGCAAGAGTGTAAAACAAATGCTAAAGACTGCACTTTAAGAAAATATCCTGAAATAAAGAATAGCTTGAAATTACAAAGTGAAAGAGCATGCTACATCCCTGAGGATTTTGAACTAGAATGGCCAATATCAGGACATGTTCTAGAAAAACTACGGAACCAAAAGATTTTACTTTTAAAATTTTGCTAAGTTGCTAGGAAGTTGTCACTGGATGGATCTCATTTTTAACTACCTTTTCAGTAATTTACTTGGCTGAGAAAAGCCCCTTATGCCCCAAATCACAGCCATTGTCTGGGCCACCCTACATACTAGAGCACTGATCAAGTTTGGGATGAAAAATTCTAGTTCCTTATCCAGCTTGAGACAACTGCCGGATGACACAGGGCTCCCTGCAGGTCGTGACTACATGCATCTCAACTTCCCTCTCTGCCCTCTTCCCCCCAATGGGTGTTAATCCTGAAAACACTCTCTGATAAACTTCCTTCAAGCTGATTGTCATATCAGGGTGTGCATCTTATCTAGTCTCAAATAGGCATGTAGGGAAGAGGAGCACGTGTCTTACAAGGGAAAGAATGTAGTCCATTAACAAGCTATTTGATCGCAGTGCTTTATGAGGGAAGAGAACAGAGTAATGTGTTTCAGGTACTGAAGAGAAAATATGTGAACAAAAAGACAAATTATTATCAGTCTGAATGAACTCAGAAAACATTACTCCTGACAGGCCGTCCCTGAACACCTTAGCAACGAATGAGCCCCAGATGACCATAGGATTAGAGACACACACACTGGAGAAGTTCATGTGCATACACTCACAGAGCTAAGACAGGGGGTTAACAGAAAGAAGCACGTACTGGTTATACTCACAGACAGTGTAGACAGAGTACAACTATAAACAAGGGAGAAAGAGTATACATTTGAAAAGCCTATTTTTTAAAATAAATTATTTATTTATTTTGAGAGAGAGAGAATGTACCAGCAGGGGGAGGAGGTAGAGAGAGAGGGAGAGAGAGAATCACAAGCCAATTCTGTGCTGTCAGCTCAGAGCCCAACTCAAGGCTCAAATCCACAAACTACAAGACCATGACCTGAACTGAAATCAAGAGTTGGACACTTCCAACTGAGCCACACAGATGCCCCTTGAAAAGTCTATTTTTAACTGTTCTTAGCAAGTACAGGGATGGTAGTAATATTATTATGTTATTCTGAGGCTGTTGAATGTGAAATAAGTCAAGGAGCTGTGATGGAATATTCTAACCTTGACATTACCTATGTCCTTGAGAACCAGGACTTCCAGTGCCGAGTAGAGGTTGGCAGTTATGGCTCATGGCCCCCTGCCTTTGTTTTTGTAAATGACTTCCTATTGTACTAGAGTCATACCCATCACTTTTCATGTTGTTTATGACTCCTTTAGTGCCACAAGACCAGAACTAGAGACCATATGACTTGCAAGGTAAAATAATCACTATCTGGTCCTTTACTTTAAAGGTGTGTGACCCCCAGTGTAGAAGGGAGTTGCAGAAATAACACAGAAGCTGTTAGGTAAAAACTAGGTAGTCCTGATTTCCAATTAGAAGTATTAGGATGAACTCGCAATGTGTGTGTGTGTGTGTGTGTGTGTGTGTGTGTGTGTGTGTGTGCTAGAGAGAATGAGAATTTATTTCCTGGCTCTGTCTACTCAAGAAGTTCAGAAACAACAACCAAACAAATAGCAATGGCCATCTTTATTGATCGTATTGTAATCTCGAAATACATTTGCTTACTAAAAGTATCCGGAGCTTCTAGGAGATAGGAAGTATACAAAATTAACTTACTTAAAATAAAGCAAACAAAACAGAAACAAAAATACCTTACTTGATATTGAGAAAGCCATGAAAAGGTTCAGGAATCAACTTGAAGAGGAAACTTCCACTTCGTACTTCAAGAAGATAATGACCACATGGTTTAAACTGCATGAGATACGTTTACATCCATAAGTTTATGTTGATATAAAGACATGAAACATTTGCCCTGTCTCTTCAGTGTACATTGTTCCAGTAAGTAACCAAAGAGTTGATGAGGGAGAGGTTTCTCTTATAAGACTTCCCATCTAACAAATGCTAAATCAAGAATAACACAACAGACAATCCCTCAAAGTACCAAAGGAGCTAATCGTCAAGTATCAATGGCTGCTAACATCACAAAAGAGAGAGAACCATACAGCAAATGCCTTCCATTATAAAAACGTGTGTTCACCTATAGTCCAAATTTTATAAACACTTTACATACTCTTTATATACAGTCCAAATTACAGAAATGCTTTATATACCAAAGAGGAGAATCAGAGTCTGATCAGGATTTGTCTCATCTGATTCCATTTGCAGCAAACCCCAAGGATAGAGGAAAATGCTGAACTGCTCCTTGTCTTGGCAACTGGCAAAAATACAGATTGCGGATCACGTGCTCCTTGCTCTACAGATAAATTGTAAAGAAAAGTCAGGTATGAGGAGAAGACTTGCAGGTAAAAAGACACGTGTGTGCATGTGACCGGGATGGTATCTGAGGTGGCAGTGAATTTTAGTTCTTGACCGGAGTGAGGGTAACAGCGATGTTCGTTGATCTTATAACTCATTATCCTCTGCACCTGTTTTGACTGGGATCCTATTCCCTTATTTCATTTTACAATACAAAACCAAAAAAAGGAAATGTAACTTATTTGGACCAGCCCCTGTTTATTCTAAAAAATAAAATAAAGGGCTAGAGAGATATACTGTTGCACTTGTACAAGTAAACAACCAAATGCATGGTTATACTGCCTGAATATGCACCTGTTTCCACCAAGAACTAAAATAGAAAATTAATTTAAAAACACAATCTAGAGGCGTCTGGGTGGTTCAGTTGGTTAAGTGTCCGACCTCAGCTCAGGTCATGATCTCACAGTCTATGAGTTCAAGCCCCACGTTGGGCTCTGTGCTGACAGCTCAGAGCCTGGAACACGCTTTGGATTCTGTGTCTCCCTCTTTCTCTCTCTGCCCCTCCCCTGCTAGCCCTCTCTCTCTCTCTCTCTCTATCAAAAATAAATAAAAACTAACAAATTTAAAAACACAATCTATAGTTTTACTTGTAGCCAATTGAATTAAGAGACATAGTATTATGTCTGAAATGTAGCTAATCTAAATATCGTATGTTTCCTCAAGACTCTCTCATCGTAAGAAAATCATTGCACCCTGAATGGCTAGTGTGCCCAGATCAACGTCAATGTGAACAGTACTCCAAGAGCTACCTTACATGTAGGCTGAGATGTGGGAAAGACCACGGTTGGTGCCAGGGGCACAGACTTTGGATGAGAAATGTTACTCGACTTCCCAGGTTATGTCAGCAGAAGTTTCCCAGAGCAGGGAACAAAGGGATGGTAAATGTTTAGGAGCGTCCCTCAATGCCCACAAGATGTTTGCTTCATGATTGTGATGTTTCCACAGCTGTCTGCTAGGAGAAAGAGCTGCAGGAAATATGTCATCCTTCTCAAAAACAAGCAAGGGCCACTAAAGCCCCATTATTGGCCCCAAGCAGGAAGTACAACAAAGGCCAGCATAATGCCGTTCTGCTGAAGGAACCTCACTTAGGAAAGAGTGGTGGCTTTTTCTTAGGATCGTTAGTGTAAACTGTTCCCAGGCCAGTCATGATTAAAAGATACGCTTACTTAATGGCCAACAGTTTATGACAAATTGTGAAGGCTACCAAAGGAGAAGGAAGCCTGTGCATCAAGATGTAATCCTTTTCTAATGCACCAGGAAATATTATCCACTGATAGCAAAGTAACATCAAAGATAGTTGTTGACATGCCATTTTTGGATGCATGCCAGCACTTTTACTGCCCATGGAGACAGGGAGGCTCAACAGAGTTTCCCATAAGAACCATGATACTGGGTTCATGCTGGTCTGCCCACCAAGCCACACCTGTGATCCAAGGAAAAACATCACATTCCAAAAGAGAGGTATCTTTTCTAATAGGAGAAAAAAAAAGACGTGGTTAGTAGTCTCTTTGTGGGATTCATTAGCAGGGTCATTAGTCAAAATCAGCAGGCCACCTTTCAGAGGAAGTCATGTATATTCTAGAAGGTATATGGGAATTCTAGTGATACCGCTTTAAAGAAAATGTGTGCATTGTCCAGGTGCCAAGTATAAAATACCGCTAGAAAGCATTGGACAATACAATGTGGGGTCTCAATTTTTATCTAAAAATAGATACCAACGGTTATCTCATGATTTTCTTCAGAGAGGTTTAAGATGATTTGTTCATTGTTCCTTCTCTGATCCAAATCAACATTTTGCAAAATTAGTAGCTATCATGTATCTGTCAGTCTGCTCAGGATCCACTCAATTGTATTAACATCTTTCCATGATGAGGCTTGGAGCCACTGAAACCTTGAGTCTCTGAGCACCAGGCTTCTTGTTATATTGAGAGCACCTTCCTCCCTAGAGGATGAAAGATGACAGGATGTCCGACACCCAGTACCCACTGTACTAGAGATGATGGCACTTCAGCCTCTGTGAGTGCTGAGTGACAGCCCCAGTTTCCTTCCACTGCACGTGTCCATTTTGTGGGCACGCAAATGGACCTTCTGGCTGCATCCCTAGCTCAGCCCTCTATCAGGTCAGTGGAACAGATCTTTCCTTCTCTTCCTCACTCATTCTTTCTCCTTTCCTCCTAAAACAATGATTATTCAAGATAAATGCATGCTCATCTGTGTGTCTGTGTGCATCTTGGGTGATGTGGAAGATACAGAAATGAGTAACACTCATTCTTTGTTCTTAAGCAGCTTTCAGTCCAGTGGAAGAGATGTGTAGAAAATTAGCAATAATATGGGTGTAAACAAACTGTGTGCAACCAAAAGCAGAAGCAGAGAAGCTATGAGAGCGTTTTCCCATCTGCCTAATTGTCCTAATGTCCCGCTTACACTTCACAGCTCTGAGAATGCAAGTCTAACACATGATTACATGTGTCTTATATATTCTCATAATTTGTTTTCATAACCAGATAATAAACTGCTTGGGAGCTGGGCAAGCATATTCATCTCATCCAGTTTCTCTGATATTGCTAACTGTTCCTCACAATATTGGACACAAACTAGATGGCAATAATGATAATAGCAAATATTGAGTCCTTGCTACAGGCTAGGCAACGTTACAAATGTTTTACATGATCAATGAACATATTTAATCAGCATCACAAATCTTCATTATAGAGACAGGGACATGTACACAGAGATTAAGAAACTTATACAATAGTGAAATTTTTGAGGAAACCCAACTAATAGCATTCATCTTCTCAATCAATTTGTGGATTCTGAATTAATTTAGAGATAAGCCAAGAATAAGATAGACAGTATTTATATATCACTTTTTTTTTTTACTCATTAACCCTGAGTATAGGAAGGAGCTTAAGGAAAAACAGATAGTAATATTGAACCCCAGAACTGGAGAAGCTTACCCACCCAACCATGGCAGTGCTGGATTAAGGAGGGTCAGCTCCCCTGTGTTCTATGGTCAAGTAATGCCCAAGAGGATGAAGGGAATAGTTGGGCTGAGAATATCTAGGCTGTTCTTTTTACATTTACCAATCATATATATTTCTCCATCTTTCCTGGGATAAAGTAAGTAAAGGGGACGGTGCTAGGCCAGAGTGTTCATTATTCAGCTTTTACATGGAAGAAATAAGCTGTTGGGAAAATGTGTTCCCCTCCAATATTTCCCAGAATTTTGTTCTCTTAATATGTCAGACTTAACCATTAAGGGTACTGCCCCCAAGGATGTGACTATCCTAGTTGGTTGTTAATCACCAGCACTTTTGTCCCCATCTGTATGAACTGCTCTCCAATTCCACAGTGTATCTTTCAAACTTCATTGGTGAAAAGTTTATTTATATTTTGTTCTGAGATTATGAAATAAGTCAGAATAGTATGCAGACCAATCAATTCCAGTCAACTCTGCACCAACATAGCATAGCAGAGTCTTGGCAATGAGATTAATTGAAAACATTAACATATCTAAAAACTAAAATGCAGAACAGAATGGTAAGTATAAAAAAGCCCCAAAGTTGAACACAAAACTGCTTCCATTATAACTTTCCCAGAGAGACAATAATGTTTAATGAATAAATTCTTTTCAACTCAATGTCCAAACACATTCCAGACTAAGAGAATTAAAGTCAAACTATAATCTCTCTTCCATATTCAAATCCAGTGGGAAATTACAGTGCAGAGATTAGACCTTGAAACTGAGAATCCATAAAATAAATAAAATATGAGTCAAAAGTCCTAGGAAGTTCAAGTTCCCCACAACATCTTTAGTCTCAATCAGAAGGGTTCTTACTCTCAGTAAAGTTCCTGTGACTGAGGTAGCCTGGGCTGTCTCTCATTGGAATGATTGACTTCTGTTCAGTCAGGCTTAAGCCTTCACATTAATTTAACTCTTGATTATCTGACATGCCTTACTTTTTTTAAGAGTCTCAAGAGGGAGTAGACCTTACATGACTATCTAGCACTGATCCCACACCTACCAAATTTGGAAAACAAACTCTCCCCAGCTCTAAAGCAGTGTCCTAGGGAAACTTTTATTCCTAGATCCCCAAGCTATGTAGTAATCCACAGCCTGTTACTCATACATCCAAAATTCGAAAAGCATTTGGTGATACATATTCACCATACCTGACTGATGTGATTTCTAAATTTTATATATCATACAAAGTATGAATATTCATACATTATGTTGGAAAAATATAAATGTTAGATTATGGGGTACTTCTGAAGACCCTATTTGAAATAATATGTGATACTTGGTATAATCTGAATAACTCTGAATTCAGAAACACATATGGCCCCAAGTGTTTGGGAGAAGGAAAGGTGGACCTGAATGGCAGAAGGGCACCAAAAAGTGAAGAGGACTAAGACAGATGGAGATTTTACTTTCTTCAGCCCCACAAAGTTGCAAGTCAATCACTGTCAGAATTCATAGCTAAGGAACTCAAAGTCAATTGGAAGGATCTGACTAGGAAAGATGAACTTTGGCACAATACATTTATCAAATCTGGGGAAGAATGATGACTATGAGTTTTGTTCTCTCTCTCTCTCTCTCTCTCTCTCTCTCTCTCTCTAAATGACATTGAAGACATTGCTATTCCCTTGCGAACTTGGGGCATTTGTAAGGATGGCAGCCCCTGGTCACCAGGTCTTCTTTAAGGTGCCTTTCTTTCCCACAGCATCAAATCACCCCCAAGAGCTGCAAGAGAACTGGCCTAACATGAAAGTGGTTTTTTAGTCTCTGTTTGCACCATGTTTGGTAACATCTCATTGTCCAAAACAAGCACATGGTCAAGTCCAAGTCAGAGTAGAAGAACATTCCAAGTTACATGACAAGGGGCATGGCCACAGGGAGGGGAAAGAATGTGTGGCTGTTTCTTAAAACTATCATAAATTTCCTTCACACAAAAGCAAACATGACGCTGGTGGGGGGCAGGGAGAAGCGTTTTGTTGATATTTACTGTCACACAGATATAAAGTGGTGAAGACAGCATTTAATCTGATTTTGGGTTTGCTTTTAACCTCATACACTAGCCTGTCCCTTCCTTTGTTTTCTGACTGGTTGACTCCAAAGTCCCGTACAGGAGAAATGGAGTCTATTCACCAGGACGGACTCTACTAGGATTAAAATTCAAAGTGCTAGAGGAGGCTAACACGCAGCTGCTCCATCCCCCTAGGCAGTGCTGGGTGCATGGATGACAGACTGGGGGAGGGTGTGAATGACCCTCACATGCCAGCATATTCTATAGCTCCTGCTCTGCTAGGGTCTGAGAGAAGATTCTCTCCCTTCATCTCCTATCACTATCCAGGTGTTTCAATGCAAATACCACAGAGCTACAGGCGTTAGGTGCGAAGCAAAAAGATTGAGGTTAAATATTCAGATCTACCCTCTATCTTCAGCACACTACCCCCAAGAAAAATCATTTCGTGATGATTTTCAAGTAATTCCTGTAACTTGGGAGCTCAAAATAGGAGATATGCTGGAATTTAAGGCTACCTTAATAAAAATATAAATAAATGAAATTTGAATGCTTCCAAATGAAACCTGTTTTATTTTCAAAGAAAAAAATTCCCTCAGATTTTTTAAAAAGTAAGTTTCATGCCCAAATACAGGGGGCTTGAACCCACAACCCTGAGATCAAGAACCGAGCTGAGATAAAGAGTCAGATGCTCCACCGACTGAGTCACCCAGGCGTCCCTCCCTGAGCTTTTTTATTGCTCTTCCCTCCCTTCTTTATCCTGTGACTTTTCCAATCTTAAAATGTAGGATGATTATTGAGCCAGAGTTCTTTGAATGAACTTGATCATCACATTAAAGGTTTCACTTTGGCTACTGAAAATCAGCTATAAAGTGATTCCATATTGGTTAGTTTGACACTGATTTCAAATAATTCACAGTATAAAATATGAAATTTACAAAGAAGACGTCCAAGAGTTTATAGAGTGATAATATTGAAACAGTGACGGAGGAGAGTTTTCCGGAAGGGGAAGATGAGGGCGGGCTTTGGAAGTGATATGAGAAGTTACAGGGGTTGATTGTCTTTGTTAGAATGTGGGATCAGATGGTGAGGCCAGAGATTTAAATCATATACAGCATACTCAGACATACCTCCAATCCTACTGCCAAATTCCTATATTTTAAGGAGGTGAGGGAAAAAAGTGAAACAATGTCTCCAGGAAATATGCCCAAAGAGAAAGAAAGCTGTAGGAGCCAAGAGAAGTAGAAACACTGGGGACAGATGTGTTTGAGTTATTGGAGGTGTCCTGCTCCAGACAGCATCTTCTTCATCTCTATGACCTTGCCGCTTCCCCTAAGTATGTGACAGGCACCATAATGGTTTTGACAAGTGTGCTGGGAAAAGAGATGTCCATTCACCTGCACCTTTACAGCAGTCTTGTAAATAGCTTTCCTTAACCTAGCCACACAGTAGGACACAATACTACTGAAAAAGAAAACCTAGGGGCGTCTGGGTGGCTCAGTTGGTTAAGCGTCCGGCTTCAGCTCAGGTCATGATCTCATGGTTGGTGGGTTCGAGCCCCACATCAGGCTCTGTGCTGACAGCTAGCTCAGAGCCTGGAGCCTACTTCAGATTCTGTGTCTCCTTCTATCTCTGACCTTCCCCTGCTCACACTGTCTCTGTCTCTCAAAAATAAATAAAAAATATTAAAAAAATTTTTTAAAAAGAAAAAGAAAACCTAGATCATAACAAAGGTTCTTGAAAGAAATGCTCAGAAGAAGACTAGAAATTAAGCCTCTTGTGGCTGGGTGATACGAGCTCTTAACTATCTCTGTGCATCTGGAACACCATATACCGAACATTTTATGTTCTGTGTACTACATTGACTAACAGGACAATCGACACACATGTTTGGGGATACACAGAAGGACAGATGATAGATATTTTCATGTATGTATCATTGGTTCATTTAAACCACTGAATTAGTAAGCTCTGGTGAGCATCACCAATTTCCAATCTATGAGGGGTTTGAATGCTCCAAAGAGATCTTTTCCTAGCTCGGAAGAACAAGATTGATGTTACAAAATGTCTGGGACAAGAGAGAGGAAGACAATGAACAAACCAGATGGTAAAACAGAGGATGAGAAGAAGCAAAACAAATCATACGTTTTAGGGGGCATTGAATTTAGTCCATATACTGGGTGGCCAACGCCTACCAAGTGATTACTCAGATTTACTTTCCAGTAAATTTCTGCGTCTATGATGGAATCATAGGGGATGGATTTATCCTTCCATCTGATATAAGCCTAATAGAAAATTAATTAATTCATGGCAAAATACATGAAATAACAACTTTCAGTCTTTGAACGCTGGCAAAAAAAAAAAAAAAAAAGACCGTGATCGCTAAGACATGCTCAACAAAGGAGGTGAGTCTTAGCTCTGTTCACTGGACAGACAGGAATTCCCGTTTGTGGCCTACGGAGGTGGAAGCCCCGACAGAGTCCACTGGTTATGCTGAGTATGTGAACCCATAAATCCACGGAGAACAAAGCAGCTGGAGTTTACAGGCAGAAGACCGGAAAAGAGAGCGTGTTGTGCAGAGAGGGAGTGAGTCCCTGTGAGTCCCTAGTTGAGAACTGCTCAGTATAAACATGACAGGAAAATACCTGGAGTGTGTGCACCACCTGCAAGGATGAAAGGAGCCATTTCCGGAAGTGACATAGAGGTGGGAGTGGCTCACAGTCCCTCCAGCCAGAGTAGGAAACCTCACAACCTCTAGGCCACTGGGGAGAATCCTCAGAATGACTTTGTGTCAGGAGTAGGATGAAAATTAGCCCTCAACCCAAGATTCTGTTTTTCAGCTAACAAAGCTTAAAAGCAAGATCCAAAAGGGTGAAACTTTCCGAGTAACATATCTCCATCACTGAACAGAGCTCAAGAATATTTACAGTGTTGAGGGGCGCTTGGGTGGCTCAGTCGGTTAAGCATCCGAGTCGGCTCAGGTCATGATCTCACGGTGTGTGAGTTCGAGCCCCGCACCGTACTCTGTGCTGACAGCTCAGAGCCTGGAACCTGTTTCAGATTCTGTGTCTCCCTCTCTCTCTGCCCCTCCCCTGCCCACACTGCCTCTCAAAAATAAATAAATGTCAAAAAAATTTTTATAAAGAATATTTATAGTGTTACAAAAATACCAGTATCCAGTAAGGCAAAATTTGCATTGAACATATCTAATAAAAAAATTACTAGGTATTCTAGGAAGCAGGAAACTATGACTCATAATAAGGGAAAAAATCAACTAACTGTAACTGATCTAGAAATAGGAAAGATGAGAAAAATAAGTGGAAGTAGTAGACAGAAAATTAAAATAGTTATTGTAACCATATTCCATATGCTCGAATGTTAGGCAAAAACATGAATGGTACACAGTAAAGACCCCAGTCAAATTTCTAGAAATGAAAATGACAATATCTGGGGTGGAAGTCACGAGAGAGAAGACATTGCAGAAGCAAGGATTAGTGAAATTGAAGGTTCACATCGATAGAAACTCTCCAACATGAAACAGAGAAAAAAATTTTTTAATGAAGAGAACACCAGTGAGCAATAATACAACTTCAAATGGTCTAATAGATTAGAGTCCCTGGAAGAGGAGAGAGAAGGAGAGGCCAGAAACCAATATTTGAAGAAATAGCTCCTGGATGAAATTTTTTCAAACTTGATTAAAACTGTGTACCCACACCTGCAGTTAACCCCAGACACAAGAAACATGGAGAAAACTACAACAAGGCACATCAGAATCAAAATGCTGAAAATCAGCGATAAAGAGCAAATCTTAGAAGCAGCCAAAGAGGTGCCTGGGTGGCTCAGTCAGTTGAGCGTCTGACTTCGGTTCAGGTCATGATCTCGCGGTTAGTGGTTTTGAGCCCGTGTCGGGCTCTGTGCTGACAGCTAGCTCAGAGCCTGGAGCCTGCTTCTGATTCTGTATCTCCCTCTCTCTCTGACCCTCCGCTGCTCGCTCTGTCTCTCTCTGTCTCTCAAAAAATACATTAAAAAACATTAAAAAAAAGCAGCCAGAGCAGAAAGATACATTGTGTACAGAGGCACAGAGATAAGGATGGCATCAGAAACAATGCCAGCAAGAAAAAAGTGGAACATCGTTAAAACATGAAAGAGAAAAATTCCTAACAAACTTGAATGCTGCATCTAACAAAAAAAACCTTTTGAAAACAAAAACAAAATAAATATGTTTCCAGATATATAAAAACTTAGAGAATTTATTACTGACAGATTGGTAGTACAAGAAATGTTAAAGGATGTCCTTTGAGCAAAAGAAAAATGATGCCAAATGGGGCTGCATGATTCCACAAAAGAATGAAGAGTGCTGGATATGGAAATTATACATTTTTCTTGTGATTTAAGATACATTTGAAAGATAATTGACCACTTAAAGGAAATATATTATAATGTAAATATAAAATATAACATGTAATAAAATATATTGTAATAAAAATATCAATTAATACCAAAGATGGACAAAACTAAGAAAGCACAAAGAACATATGAGACACATAGAAAACTAGGAAGGTGGCAGATTTAAATCCAACTTTCATCATTTTAAATGCAAATTGTCTAAATATAAAAGCCAGAGACTGTAAGTTTTGTATATGTATATGTATGTATACAAATATATATAAATTGCATTTAATTTTTTAATGTTCATTTACTTATGAGAGAGAGAGACTGAGTATGTGCAGGAGAGGGGCAGAGAGAGAGAGAGAGAGAGAGAGAAATGGAATCCAAAGCAGGCTCCAGGCTCTGAACTGTCAGCACAGAGCCCGACGTGGGGCTTAAACACAGGAGCCATGAGATCATGACCTGAGCTACAGTTGGAAGCTTAATCAACTGAGCCACTCAGGTGCCCCTAAATTGCATGCATATATATATTGCAATGTGTGTGTGTGTGTGTGTGTGTGTGTGTGTGTATAAAGCAAGACCCAACAATATGCTTCTTATAAGAAATCCACTCTAAATGTAAAGCTAGGTTAAAAAAAGGTTAAATCAAAAGAAAGCTGGAGTGCTAAATTAATAACAAAAAAAATAGATTTCAGAGCAAAGAATATTACTGCAAACAAAAGGTTCATTTTGTAATGAATAAAGGACAATTCTTCAAGAGGATGTAACATTCCCAAATGTTCATGCACAGAGCTTTAAAATCCATGAAGTAAAATTTGATAAAGAGAAAAATTGAAAGAATAGATGAATCCACAATTACAGTAGGTATTCCAACAGTCCTCTCTCAATAATTTATGGCATAAATAGAAAATCAATAAGGATATAGTAAACTTGAACACTATTAATCCAGCT
>PISW01010462.1:0-49490 GCA_004023785.1 Mungos mungo | reverse complement strand
AAAAGAAAAGAAATAGAAAATGTAATTCAAAATGCAAACCTATAAAATAGGTTGATAGTTGTTGATCCAAATATATAATAGAAACACTGAGTGTGGAAAAAGATGATCTCAATGTGATAATGTATTTAAAAATAAAAAGAAAGGAAATATTATCCAGAGAGATAAGGCAGTAGGAATATTTCCTTAAAATAAAATATCTTACATACATCTGTTATCATTAATTCTACTTATTGTATTGGTGGTCTCAAGCAATAGAAAACTACTTATTTAATTATCCTTGTAGAGATTTAATTGTCTTTAAAGGAAAAAATCGATAACTTAAAAACAGCTTATTTGAAGTAATAGAGTATAGTAATAATACTTGGGAAAATAAGTATAAAAACAATAGCAATTATAATTCTTACACATTTACAGATAGGAATTACAAAATATTTTTTTAATTTGATACCATTGAAAATGCCAGAAAATAAGACATCTTGGATTAGATCTTACAAAAGATGTTTGTAATTTTTATAACAAAACAAATAAAACTGAAATAAATGGAGGGATGCCTTATACTTCCATATGAGAAGACAGTGTTATAGTGATGTAAACTTGCCATCTTAATCCATAGTTTTAAATATTCAAAATTTTTATTTTGAATATTATTATTAATGGCACCTAATTAGCTTATTCTAAATTTTATATGGAGGAGCACACAGTCCAAGATTGGCAAGAATGCTCTGAAAGAAAATAAGGCTAGAGAACTTGCCTTCACTGATATCAGCTAGAGTACACGATAAAGTGAGGTACTGGGGCAGTGAGAAGCACATAATTTAAGAGGAATGAGGGTACACACTGAATCCTGTGCATGTTTGGGTATTGACATACGGCAATCATGTAGTACAGTACTCTTACAAAAGGGATGAGATGTAAGAAAACGGTGCTGTGGACAGTAGTTTCTCTGTGCTAAAGACTATCTCAAACTTGAATGACTTAGAAAAATCAATTCATTTGGATTTCATTCTGAGTCAAAAAGCTACATTTTGTAAGAAAAGACAATGACATAGGCATTTGTCTCTATGACAAGAAAATGGAGAAGAATGTCTTTAATTAGGGCACAGATACTCATAGAAACATAAATAGTATTATGTTTGATTTTTAACCCACATCTCAAAGCACAGAAAAGGTCAGAAACAAAAAAGGTGAAAAGTGGCCTCAACTTTGGGGAATATTTTGTGACATATATGAATAATGAAGGATATATGTACATATAGCATGTCTATAAAAGGATATATATAGATATCCTTCCTTGTAATCAGTAGATAAAAGGCAAACAACTCATTAGAAAATGGGAACATACATAA
This sequence comes from Mungos mungo, assembly GCA_004023785.1. Taxonomy (NCBI): domain Eukaryota; kingdom Metazoa; phylum Chordata; class Mammalia; order Carnivora; family Herpestidae; genus Mungos; species Mungos mungo. The sequence goes on along the minus strand of PISW01010462.1, from coordinate 48,144 downwards.
AAAAGTAAGAAACCAGAACACCAATTAAATATAAAAGTATTTCTCTATATTTTTAGGCTCAAAGTACTGCAAACTAAATAATGAGATATACATTTTTATTTTTACCCAGAATCTTCAGGAAAAAAATCCTGACATTCACAAACATCAATGAGGGTATACAGCAATAGAAACTTTTATGCACTGCTATCGGATGTGTAGTTTGAGTAACATAATAGTGAACATTTTGGCAAAATCTGTCACTATATTTTTGTATGTTTTGATATAACACATTTTAAGGTAAAAGGATTAAAATCAGAGAGGTAGGATGCTGGGTAGGTGATTGCTTAGCACAGGCAGATGCTGAGATTTTTCTTTGTATCTAAGGAGAAGAGAGGCGTAAGATAGGTTTAGGGGATTTAAAGAGCTTGGAGTAAGCCAACATGGATGTGCTTTACATAATCACTATATTTAAAATGAATATAATTGAATATAAAAGCTCATTACTGAAAATAACTCTGCTTAGCATAAATCACTTTCTGGAATGAAGACTCATAATCTCTCACATGCTCTTTCTGCCTCCCATTCTCCCTCCCTTGTGATCGCTTTCAACCATTGACATGTCTGACATTCTTAAGGACTTACTTATACTGGTTAATCTCCTGGGTTCTGGAACTCCTGTTGTGTGATATGTCCCCTTAAGAATTATTTAAACCAATTCTGGAGACATAATAAGTACCCCGAATAAAGGCAGAGTTTAGCTTATGCTGTGATGTAAGGTTTTATTCATATGCAGAAATGATGCCTTTGTTCTCACTGATTAATTTTACTATGTACTTACTTCTAAAGCTTTTATAATACAAATTATTATGCATCAAAAGCCAGACAAGATCATATTAACCCCTATAGATTTTTTTTTTTGCATTTCAAGTGTGCACAACAAATAGTTCTGCTCAGAAAACATAAAATTAAAGGGTCATAAAACATTAGAGCCAGCTCTTCCAAATCCAAACATGATAATAATTGCAGGAAGTCTCATTTATAAATGAGTTGACTGAGACCGCCACAGTCAGCTGTAGAGCTGATAACAGGTGAAAAGGAGAGCTAGATAACATGCGCTGCTTCTTTCCCTGGAATTTTCCTGTTGCACATCAACCATCTCAAATTAGTTACAGTTCAGCATTTTATTAGACTCTCTATTTTTTTCTGGCCCTAATCGGAAAATTCAATCAAGAGAATATTTACTACCCACCTCCCAAGTACTGTTTTAAAGTCTGGTCAGCACTTTTAAATTTTGATGAAACACCTGTGAGGGAGGTGCAGGTAAAAGGAATTTTAGACTGTGGGATGATTTATACTCATGGGGCTTGATAGTAATATATGTGACCATAGCATAACATTAGAGCTTCCACAACTATAAAACTGATTATCCACAGAACCTGTTCAGTGTCCGGTAGTCATGTGATCTGTGTGGAGTCAGCCCTCGTCTTTGTCTTCGTGGCAGTGGCTCCACACTCACTGGTGAAGCATTTATGCTTCTCATCAGCTTCTCAGTCTGAATCAGCTTCTCTGCTCAGGGAATACAGCCTGTCAGTGGATGGACTTCCTTAAGTTAGGGTGTACAGGCTTCTTAAGAATATTCTTACAGTCATACGATGTCATATAGTCACTTTCAGGAGGATCGTTCATTTTAGTTGCGAATAAAATTTAAGTCAAGAAATAAAATAACTAGTTAATAGTATTTGAGCTACTGAGGAACATTTTGAGAGGGGAAAAAATAATCAATATAATAATAATAATCAATAAAGAAACTTCATGTCCCAGATATACCAAATATGACACAATAGTGTATATAATCATCCAAACCTGTAAACTGCTTAGCCAGATAAATAATAAAAATTTCAAAATCTAATGAAATGTTAAACCTTTATAGACTGTCTTGTCCAAGAAGGGCATGGAGGAGGAGCAAATAGATACCACTTTTAAGGGAACAGAGTTACTAGGCTTATCTATGATTAACATTCAAGAACCAGAAGACTAGAAATCCCCTCAGTGCAAAGATAATGACAGAACAGGTTCAGGCATATGTTTCAAGTAACTGTAAAATAGGTGGTAGAACACAAAATAAACATACACTTTCGACTGGGAGAACCTAGAGAGTCTGCATCCAACAATTACTGTGTGTGATTCTGAATATTGCTAATTAACAAACAGAAGACCACATGCGATGATGTGACAGAATCAAAGAGATGTGGGTTGAAAGCCAGCTTGACCCCTTGAGAGTTTAATATTCTTGGAAAATGAAACCCTTTAAGCCTCGATGTCGTCATCTATGAGGTCGAGGTAATAATATTTAACTAAACGCTGGGATTTGAGGAAGACCCTGATTTGTGTACTAAACACACAGTGGTTGGTTTAGGAATATTGGGTGAGTGATTGTCATTCTGCTTATGGATGTGGAACTTTGTAAATGTAAATTAACACGGAATACATGGGATTCTCAACTGGAGCAGATGTCAGATCCTCAAAATTTGAGTGGCAGTCAAAATATATTTGTCTCCTGTGGCCTCAAAGTAGAAAATGAATCCGATGAATCAGTAATTCTTAGTGACAAATATTATTTTTTTCCTTTTAAACTTTAATAGGCTTCTGGTTTGATAACACATTAAGTCTCTTGTGTGCTTAAAGGAATGAGACTATAGAATATTTTCCCTTCTTTCAATTTGAATTAAATAGAGAAGATGGGGAGAATGGAGAGTGTATGAAGAGCAAATATTTTAAAGATCCTAAAATTCTTAGTTTATTCACATTTTGGCATGACAGAAATTGGGCGGTATCCTGTGATCTCTGGCTTCTTGAAATTGCTGACATCCAGGAAGGAATTCTGAAATAGTTGTCATGAACTTGGTTAATATTCCTGGTGGCAAGACAGAACAACTGCATCCCATCAATGCTTTCATCAACAAACCATTTCAGGTCCATTTGGAAATGGGATATGAGTGTTAATTTTTGTCTGCAACCTTCTGATGTCAACATGAAAATTCACAGAGAGGTTAGCATCTTGGTGCAAGAGGATGCAAGGAGCAGGATATACAAAACATCCCTTGAAAAATTGGCTCACTCTAGTGATTTGGATAATTTGTTACCTGGATCTAAGGGCTCCCTGGTATCCCAATAGAATGAGCTCAATCCATGGTAAGCTTTCTGTGGTTTTGGTGTCTTCCTCCTCTCAGAGGAATATTCCAAGGAGTCTAATATCCCCAGATTTGGGGCAAGATGGCATTCCTAGACAAAATTTGAGCTGATGCCTAAATCCAGACTGCCTAGTCCTGAAGCAGCTTGTTCACGTTCCCAGTAACACTAATTTGTCATTGGCATTCTAGAAGTGAGAAGTGGGAATAACAGGATGGAGTAGGTTCCCTCCATTCAATCACTATTCCTCACTGCATGTCTGGCAAAGCCACATGTTTCTGGCACTCCGCTCTGTAAGACAGCAGGACAAGTAAGAGTTGTGATTCTTTTCTCTAGGTGACTTTGGCTTGCAAGTTTCCCCAGTGAAACCTTTCCCTTAAGACCGAATATATGATCGAGGGGATTGTTCAGAGCTCTGGATAAGCACAAATGAACCCATCTTATGGAAGAGAATAATATCTCAAAGGAAACAGCACTAGCAAAGGCTGCATCACTAATGGTACTCATGCAACAGAGGGTGATGTCATCAGCAGGATAAGAACAATTAAAATTCCATGTCAGAAGATTTGGATTTTGAATGTGAGGAGGTTTTAGAAATATATAAATAAGCCATTTTAATGAAAATTTGTTTTTATGCATTCACAAGAGTGGTATATGGTTACACTTATGTCTAAATAACTATAAAAATATTCATTCAATACATCTAAAACAGAAATGATAAGAGATTTTTAAACAGCATTGCGTCATGATTTAACATGAAGCTGTTTTTATTTTTTAGTGACTCAGAAGATTCAAAGCATTCTTATAATTCTTGGCATCATGAATTTGATGTAATGTGCAAAAAAGAAAAATGAAAAAGGCGGCCATCAATGGAATTCCAACAATATGACCACCTGAGCTTGTAAGTACTTCAGATCAAATATAATAATTTCAGTGTTGTAGCAGATTATAATAGTTTGCACTCTAAGGTATGTCTTGCCTACTGGCAAAGAAAAGACACCAAAAGTGAAGGGAAAAACGGGGAGGGGGGAAGATTTTGATGTTAAGATATATGAGCACTTTTGTGTACCGTGTTAGAAAGTGGTTCCGCTTCATTCTTTTACTTGTAGTTGTTCAGTTTTCCCAGCGCCATTTACTGAAAAGACTGTCTTTCCCCCACTGTATATTCTTGCCTTTTTTTTCATGGATTAATGGACTATGTAAGTGTGGGTTTATTTCTGGGCTCTCTCTTATGTTCCATTGATTTGTGTCTATTTTTGTGCCAGTACCATACTGTTTTGATTACTGTTGCTTTGTAGTCTACCTTAAAATCTGGAATCATGATACCTCCAGCTCTGTTCCTCTTCCTCAAGATTGCTTTGCCTATTCAGGGGTTTTGTGTTTCCATGCAAGTGTCAGTATTATTTGTTATCCTTTTGTGGAAAATGCTGTTGGTATTTTGATAGTTGTTACATTGAATCGGTAGATTGCTTTGGGTAGTATGGGTATTAAGATACGTGAAATAAGTCAGATTGAGAAACACAAAAGTCATATGATTTTGCTTATAGTGGAATCTAAAAAATGAATAAGAAACAAAAAGCAGAATCAGACCTATAAATAAAGAGAACAAACTGCTGGTTGCCAGAAGAGAGTGATGGGGGCCTATTGGGTAAAGGGGATTGGGAGGGACAGGCTTCCAATTAAGAAATGAGTAAGTCATGAGGACAAAAGACACAGTATAAGGAATATAGTCAATGATAACAATGTGTGGTAAAAGATGGTAGCTACACTTGTGGTGAGCATAACATAGTATATAAACTGGTCAGATCACTATGTTGTACACCTAAAATTAGTATAACATTGTCAGCTGTTCTCAAAGAAAGAAGATACATGAAATAATTACTATGTAAAGAATCAGAACTATAGATGTCTTAGTCATTTGGGGACTTTGTACTGAGTCATGTGTATATGTGGAGTTTGAGGAACTAATGGTTTTTGTGTTCATAGATAGCATCACAGCTCTTTAATATGTGGTTTCTATGCCTTCTAGAAACTATTTGATTTTTTATCGGCTTCTCTAATAAGATAAATGAGAGGGAAGAAGGACTATAAAAGGATGACCTGCTAAAATTACAGAAGTATAAGTTAGATATAGGCCCATGGTAAACATTTTCCTTCAAACTACCGTGCCTTTAACTTACCTACTGAGATTGTACTTTATCACTCAAATATTTTATCTCTACAAAGTGTTCTATATCAGTGTACATGGCTGATTATTGAGAAGACAAGAATTAGAGGCATTTCAAAAGTAACAATTCTTAGCTATAATTATATCCTTCAACCCAGCAAAATTAAGTAACAAAGTTTACTTTTTTACCTATTATTCTCATCATCATTCACAGTCCCACTTTCTTATTTAAACTGTAGTTGCTTTGTGATAATTCTTTTTCTTCCTGAAGTTCTTTTGTCTAACTGACCTTTAATTACTTAATTAAGGTATTTATCTATTTTTTTTCTCACTCTTCAGATAGTTCTAAGTTTCCCCTACTTAATCAACTTCCCGTCTCCATAATGGATATTTCTCAGGAGCATAGCTAAATGTACTTACTAGTGTCTCACATGAAATCATATTTCCATAGGCAGAGTAGGAAAGGCAAATGATTTTTGTAGAGCCCAAATTTATATCAGTGTTTTTGTCTAACACTAAGAGTTCACATCACAATTTCACTACTGACTGCAATCTGTTTGACTCAGGGCAATTTTTAAATTACTTGCCAAACTTATTTGCCTGATGGGAAATCAGGTAATGTCAATCTCATGATGCTGTGGTTAATAATAAGAGGTTTTAAAGGTGTCTAGAAACTTTTCTTCTTCTTTCCAAGATAATCTTTGTATATTTCCAAATATCCTGCAAGTAATTATAAACCCAAAATAATCAGGTCAGTATCCCATATCAGAATATACTTAAAGTCAGATAAAGTCATCTAGTCTGATCTGTATTAGACAGTCCCAAGGCTGCCCTCGCATTAAAGAGAACTTTTATGAGTGTCACGAGGAGATCGGGAAGGGTTGGAATAACAGACAGTATCTACTGCCAGGAATGGTCCCTCACATGCTCCCACATGGTGCTGGTTTTGGTGGTCCTATCTCCTTCTCTCAGTGAGTACTCGTGTTATAAACACACATGCAGAAACAAATGTGGGTACTTTAGCAACTACTGCTTCTGAGTCAGGGCTTGAACTCCAGAGCTCTAAGATATGTATTCACCTATGCTAATGCTGAACTGTTCTCAGGAAGAGCTTGGTCCCAAAAAGCCTTAAGCATAGCCCTGTGGGAAGATCGTTTGAGATTCTTGGTTTTGGAGATGTCCCATTATCTCTTACAACCAACAGTTCCACCAAAATACACTATGACAAGATTAGGAAGTAGAATACTTCCTGGATTAGTACTTTCCATTTCTGGAAGACAGAAATCGGACAGCAGTAGATTAGTGTCTCCCAATATGCTCTGTCATATGGATGTACAATAAAAAAAGGCTAAGAAATTGCCTGTAATTCGTATTACCTGATGCCACATTAAACAGATTTAGCGTGTGTGTGTGTGTGTGTTGTCATTTGCTTAATAGCAATGATTAGGGAGATTCCTAGCCAAGCCTCTATTATTTTCAGAGTACAAGCTAGTTGTAAGGACTGGATTTTATACCTTCCCTCAGTATGGGTGACGATATCTGCTCCAAATTACCATCACTGCAAAGAGTTGTCAAACTCTTCATCTTGGCAAATAGAGCCTAATATCTTTCTTCATTGTATATTTGAACCTATCCAGTAGCAGGACATGCTTTATGACATTACTAATTTTAAGGTATGATGGCTCACGTCATTCCATGAGACCCCATTTATAAGAGCTGTGAAAATGTGATTAATCTGGACTAATGAGAAATAATTACTAAAGTAAATAAAATGATGATTTTCCAAGAGAGGACTTTGTAAAATATGCCTATAACTAAATAATAAAATAGTGAACTATGTTAGTATCAATACCGGAAAATACAATAGGCCTATGTAACTTATTCACCAGATATTTATGCTTTCTAATAGTATGACTAAAGACAAAATGTGATAATAGCATTGAGATCTCTGATTAGAGTACAAAAGGCATTGTTTTTTATTCACGTGTAGTACCAGTAATGTTACTAAATTGTTTATGCAAACATTTTTTAAAACCCCGCAGATCTGATTAAATTAGCACATGTAAAATTATAGAATAGATGCCCCAAGTGTCCAAGGGATACTGAGTTTTAAAACATATTTATAATTTCTACAAAGACAACTATGGGAATTTTATTAATATTTTAATGTCCTAAAATGCTAGTCCTATATAAATTTTGAGGATCACTTTTATTGTTCAAAGAAAATTTGTTTGGCTTACCACACTTATTCTTTAAAACTGGATCCCCTGGGGCACTTGGGTGGTGCACTTGACTGAGCATCTGACTCTTGATTTCAGTTTAGGTCATGGTCCCAAGATTGTGGGATTGAGCCCTGTGTCGGGCTCAGCACTGAGCATAGAGCCTGCTTGGGATTCTCTCTCTCTTTCTCTCTCTTTCTCTCTCTCTCTCTGTCTCTCTGTCTCTCTGTCTCTGTCTCTCTCTCTTTCTCTCCCATTCTCTCCCACTCTCTCCCTCTCCCTCTCCTCTCCTCGCACATTTTCTCTCTCAAAAAAAGTCACCTCTTTTTAAACAAACAAAAAAAAGGTGATTCATCACAGTGAGTATGGTTGTTATCTATAGTTTATATTATATGGCTAATGGCCAAGAGGGCTACTATAATCAAGGGTCAGGGCTCAATCCCTGATTTGCCTCCAGGCATCTGCTCTTTCCCTTGGATTCTTCTTTGTCTTACAACTCTGCTGAAAATCTTGCTGACCAGAGGAAGAGTTTGAAGACACTGGAGAGGAGAAATGCCCTTCCCTCAGCTGAGATACAGGTCTCCGAGTATTTTCCCAAGAGCAGAGGCCTGTCTTATAGAGATTCAGTGATTACTCTTTCCTCTACCCGCCAGAATTATTAGTGCATTCTTCTAGGATTTTCATTGTGATAACTTGGGAAGGCTCTTGGAGCTAAGCTCTCTTAAGGTGTTGGGATCCCTCTCAGACTGCAGCCCCTACTGGCATGCACCTCCATACTCAGCCTCCAGCAGTTCATTGAAATTACCGTCTGAGTGTTCCCAACAGTGTATGGCTCCTGCAGTTACTGATCCTGTCAGCTGTGACTCTCCATATGTACATGTGCCTCCAGATTCTGAGGTGGCAGATATCCCTAAAACCTCAGTTCCTAATGGATTCAAGGACAGAACACTTAATGAGTCGGTTCATCTGCCTACTTATTTAAAGACAGGAATGTAGAGTTCTCAGATATTTACATTTTAACACTGTCTCTTCATCATTATTCACTAATCTTACATTTCTACTTATGCCCTGATTCCACTGTGTTTTCATCTCTCATTGTCATATACTTCTGCCTTTACAGTACAGTTTGCCACTAATATATTAGTTAATAATCTCTTAAAGGTTGCAAGTAGCCAATATGTCATCCTCAGTGTCCAAGGAAGATAATGTTGCCATGGTTATGCCTACCTGAATTGTTTCTTCTTCCCTTTAAGCCATTGTGTGTACACCCGAGAGTGGCAAATGTAGAAATTCCACCAAAGATGCTGATTTATAGTGAGAACACAGTGTTAAAATCAAGTAATTAAATCTAAACATGCCATGAGTAGCTAGAAATCAGAAGGGAGTAATCTGTGCAAAGATTTGAAGATCTTGGAAGGAAGGTGATCCTAAAGATATTACCTATGAAATGCTAAAATTGATTTCACAGGCCAATTAGGAATGGCAAATAATGGACAGTATATAGATATACAAGACATTTTAAAGATTAAGCAGACTTGAAAGTTCGGGTGAGCAGAACTTGATCATGGAATTTCCAGATGTTAAGAGAGAACTGTTTTCTTGTGTATATCTGGATCTATACAAAAAATATAACCTTTTAAATCATTATACATAGTCAACTGCCCACTTTTTACACTTCTATGAGGGAAATTTCTATGTACACATGAACGATTTGGTTTTGTTTATGCAAATTCTGTGTATGTATTATCTAAAAATAGTACTGTATATGTTTGTGTACATTCAGAGAAGCCAAGCATTTTTTTTTTCATGAATAGGAAAAAAGGAAAATTAGCTTCAGTAATGTTTGTGTGTGTGTGTGTGTGTGTGTGTTTAATTTTGGATTTAGAATGTAAATGGTGTACAAATAAAAGTAAGTTTTAAAATTCTGTCTTCACATTTATTACAGCTTGGGGGGATTCAGTAGACTTCTCACTGGCTCATTAGTGGTGCTTATAAAACAAGAGCAATTGAAAAAAGGAAGGAACAGCTGTTTGGAAATGCAAGGAGAGAAATTAGAGCAGAAATGCAGGTAAAATATGGGCACTTTGAAAATAATTGTAGTGACATCAAAGAGGTACAATTTAAACATTATTTAAAAATACCTTGCAAACTGCTTTAAAACTCAAGATCCTGAGTCAATAATGAGTTTATGCATCAGCTACTCCAAATGTAATTGAAACGTGGAAAATGCTGTATAAGTTATTCATTAAAAACACTATCCAGTCGCTGAGTAGGAAAGGAACTCCTCCTCTAGAGTCAGCACTTTAAAAATCCTGGGGAGAGTCACGAGGGCCATCAGTATTTTGATTCATGACTGAGAGAATGTCTTGCAAGAGGGGACACCTATCCAATTCAGCTGCTATCTTTAATTGTGGAAGGCAAGTAGGGATGATAGAGATTTGTTTAAAAAATTCAGGGTAGTGATATTTATTTGCATATTTTTGCCATAAGAGAGAGTGATTTAAATTTCATAGCTGCATTCAAACTTGACAGGAAATAGATTTTCAACTTTACTGTCTTACACCATTTGAATTTCTTTTTTATTAATCAAAATTCAACCCAAACTCCACATTTCTGGAACCCAAATTCTGTTGCTTCTGACCCTAAATTCCTCAGAACTATCCCTCCTCTGAAAGTATAGCATCTTCACTCTCCTCATGGCAGGGTGTGGTCACATTAATTACATAACATGCAACCAGAAAAGTAATCAAGTCGACTTTGCTCTGTGATGTTCGGACCCCAAAAAACTTCTGTGATTATCAGCGAAAATATATGGCAATACATTTTAACCTTGAATGAAACAGTAATACTCTTATATTTTAGACAAATGTACATCAGTAAAAGCGAAATATGAAAAACATTCTTCAAACATAATTTACTTTCTACAAAATTCTGTTTGAGGATCCATTTTAATACATCTTTTCAGCAAGCCAAGCATTTCAGATTATTTCCGTGCAGATGGAAAATCACTCAGTTCTTCATTAATTGAGCTCAAAATGTGAAAGGTGCTGAATAATCTAATTGGGAAGCAAAAACAGAAAAAAAAATTCTTAAAGTTTATATTATCTGTGTAGCAACAATTCCGGCTTTAACTTAAGCAGCGTCCATTGTAAAAGCATCTCTTTCTCTTTTTGAAAATGGAAAATCTATACTCCTCAAGGAAAGGATTATTCTACACATCCCTTACATGGGTAGAAAATCAAGATTTTCTTATATAAGAATCTTATAAGATTCTTTTTATAGAAAAATCAAGACAATCAGACTGATGTCGGGGAAAAAGAGCAGTAAACCTTGCCTTTTGATCCTACAACATCCAGTTCAGCTCCCCAAGATTATGTTTCAAATTGGGTGTTGCATTCAAGCCTCGTCTATTAATAATTGTCCCTTTACGGGCCATTTTTCTCATCTATTTCCTTCAGTTACTTGAAGAATAAAACTTGATGAAGAAGAATATTTAGGAAATTTAGAGTTTCTCTGAGCTCCTGGGTGGCTCAGTCAATTAAGCATCTCATTCTTGGTTTTGGCGCAGGTCATGATCTCATTGTTTTGTGAGTTTGAGTCCTGGCAATGCAGAGCTTTCTTGGGATTCTCTCTCTTTCCCTCTCTCTCTCTCTCTGACCCTCTGCTACTGTGCTGTCTCTGTCTCTCTCACTAAATAAATAAACTTAAAAAAAAGAATTTTAAATTTCTGTGACCAAATATCACATCAAAATCATTTTTAGCAAACAAAGCTTTGGTAGATGTATGCTTAACACAGCAAAGATGATATTTAAATAAGGCATCTGAAATTAGGTAGAGGGAAACAAAAGAATTTTGGAAGACTTAGAGTACATGCAAGATACAAACTCAGGCCAACAACTCACAAAATTTGTATCATCAAAATAGTTATGGAAGTCCAATTCTGGATAAGATAGACTAAGCACCCTCTATCATTTCTATCCATGTGAACACACCCAATACATCAAGAAGCATTTTAGGACTCTGAAATATAAGTAGTAGCAGAAGATTTTAGAAGATCCCCAGAAGTACCTTTGAGGTGGTACTTTGGTACCACTTTGGTGATTTTTTTCTTCAGTATGCCTTGGTCAGAATGCGGCCTGAATCAACACCCCCCACTCCAGCATATTGCTCTTGCTTTGTTTTGTTTCCTCTGTCCTCTTGTCATTGGAAAACAGGGGCTCCAGGGCCAAAATGTACCCAGTAGATCATACAGAAGAAGGAGCCCAAGGAGAAAATTCATAAAGAATGAAATACTGGACTCTTCCCAACTTTTGCATCCATAGATATAATCTTAATCATCATAACAAACACTTTGATAGCTGACCACCGTCAAGGACTCAGACTGAGCAATGGCTGGTGCACACCCAGGAGAGGTCTGAAAAGCAAGGCAAAGGATTTGCAAAATGAACTAACATTGATACCACAACCCACAGAAGGGTGATTAGACCTTGTGACTTGAAAGAAAATGGGCTGATTGCCTGTATAAAAAGATTAAAAATCCTTCTTAGAATTTAGATAAAACCCAGAGTCCCACAGCATAATAATTAAAGTGCCCAAGATATAATCCAAAATTATTCACCAAAGGAAGAACCAAGGAAATCAACTAAAATGGAAACCATCAGCTAACACCAACAAAATTACACTGCTATTGTGATTTTCTAAAAGTATTTAACTATTACACAGTGCTCCAAGAAACAGTCATGAACACTTAAAAAAATGGACAAATTCAGAGTATCAACAAAGAAGTAGAGAATATAAAAAAAGAACAAAATGGGGCAGCTGGGTGGCTCAGTCAGTTAAGCATCCAGCTTCAGCTCAGATCATGATCTCATGGTTTTAGTGTTCGAGTCCCACATCAGGCTCTATGTTGATAGCTTGGAGCCTGGAGCCTGCTTCAGATTCTGTGTCTACCTCTCTCTCTGTTCCTTCCCTACTTCTGTCTTTCTCTTTCAAAAAATAAATAAACCTTAAAAAGAAGAACAAATAAAAAATTTCAAACTAAGAATATAATAATAGATATGAAAATCACTAATAGATTGGGCTTTGTGGTAAAATAAGGATGACAGAAGATAGCGTGAACTTGGGGGTATGTCCATAGGAATCATTCCATCTGAACAATACAGAGAATTTTAAAAAACAACATCATCAGTGACTTATAAGACAAACACAAAAGTTCTAACATTTGTGTTCAGAGTCTGAGTGAATGGTGAAGAAAAAGGTGAACAGTTGAAAACTTCAAAAGTTTAGCAGAAGATATAAAACTGTAGGTTCAATAAAAAGTGTCCAAAATACCCCAAGCAGGTAAGCCCATATAATTTTGCACTAATACACATCATAAACAAATTGCTGTAAATTAAAGCCAAAGAAAATATATCGAAACCACCCAGGAAAAAATGACATATAACCTATGAGGAAAGACCATTGGAATGGCTTGGATTTCACATAAAAACTACAGAGGACGAAGAGAAGTAGCACAGCAGTGTTAAAATGTTAAAAGAGTTGTTAGCTTTAATTCTATATCCGGGAAGAAACATCTATCACAAATGAAGATAAAATACAGACATTCTCAAATACAGGAAAACTAAGAGAATCTGTTTTCAGCAGTTCTGTTTTAAAATAATAGCTAAAGAAAATTCTTCAGACAGAAATGACATCAGAAAGAAAGCTGGAACATAAGAAATTACCTAGGATAAAGAGAAACACTATATAATGATAAAATTTTTAATTTACTAAAAATACATAACAATTCTAAGTGTGCATGCCCTGAACAACAAAACTTAAAAATATACAAGGCAAAAACTGACAGAACTGAAATGAGATATAGGCTAATCCACAATTACAAATCAAGATTTTAGCACTCCTTTCTCAGTAATAAAAGTAGTAGACAGAAAACAATCAAGAATATAGAAGTACAAAATAACACCATGAAGCAAAGTCCTCAGTTCATATTGAAATTAAATTAGAAGTGAATAACTGAATGACAGCGGAAACATCAGTAGACACCTGGAAAGAAAAAAATTAACAAAAACTATACTTCGGTATAACCTGTGGGTCAAAAAGAAAGCCTCAAAGGATAATAGAAAACATTTTGAACTTAATGAAAATAGAGACAAAAAAAAATCCCGTAAAATAAATTTTTGAGATACAGATAAAGCAATGATTAGAGGGGAATGTATACGGTTAAGCATTTACATTTTAAAAAAAAAGAAAATCTACTATAATTTAAGATTCCAATTTAAGAAATTAGAAAAAAGAAGAGAAAATAAACCTGTGGTATCAGAAAAATATAAGCAATGAAGATAATGCAGAAATTAATGCAATTAACAATTAATAATAGGGAAAAATCAATGACATCAAAACCTGGTTCTTTGGGAAGATACATGAAAATAATAAACCTCTACTAAGACTAATAAGGAAAAATGAGAGGAGACAAAAATTATGTCAGAAGTTGTGGTAGCAGAGTGCCTGTGTGCTTCAGTCGGTTGAACATCTGACTTTGGCTCATGTCATGATCTCAAGGTTTGTGAATTCGAGCCCTGCATTGGGCTTGCTGCTGTCAGCACAGAGCCCACATCAGATCCTCTCTTCCCACTTCTTGTATCCCTCCCCCGCTCACACTCTCTCTCAAAAATAAATAAAACACTAAAAAAAATAAAGAAATTATGGTAGGAAGAAGTTTAAAATGACCACCGCTTCCCCCCACCACCTGTGTAAACACATTGTACATTTCCTCTCTTTGATCTTAGGCATAACCTGTAAATATGTTGGAATTTCACTCCTCTGATCATATGTTATATAGTAGAAATGATTTTTTAGGTATAAGAGTACTGGACAGCTGTCTCTGAATTAATTGAGAAAGAGCTTATCTGGATGGTCTAAGTTAATCAGATGAACTGGCTAAAACTGGGACCAGAGGTCAGTGAGAAAGAATTCAGAAGTTCAGAGTGAGAGAGATCACATGGCTGTGGGGGAATCTCCAAGATGAGGAAGTGTGGACAGCTGAAAAAGGTCCCAGGCTGACAGCTTGCAGAAGAACGGAGGCTTCCCTTCTGTAGTGATAAAGAAGTAAATTCTGCCAACAATTGCCTGTGCTTGAAAGAAGAATTGACAAAGGAATAATGCTAGGCTAACATCTTGATATCATTCTTTTGAGATCCTGGTCAGAGAACCAGTTCAGTCATGCCTGGACTTTTGACCTAAAGAAATTATGAAATGAACCTCCCTTGTTTTAAACTCCATTGTCAAGTTTGTATTATTACAGTTTACAGTGATAAAAAGTTATTAAAAGAATATAAGAAAGCTATATCCCAGTAGACCCTATAAATAGCAAAGGGATAATAAGAAAAACCCAAAATTCTACAAACATAAATTCTACAGTTGAGGATGGATCAATTTTTTTAAAAAACACAAATTATCAAAACTCATCCAAATGAACAGATAAAAGAGGTAGGCAAAAGACTAATATATAATCACCAAGTAAAGTTAATCCCTAAAATACAAGACTGACTTATTATTGAAAAGTCAATCCATATAATTTGTAATGTTAATAGTCTAAAGAAAAAAACTTAGTGTCAGAAATTTCAAAAAATTTTCACATTAATTCACGGTAAAGACTCTCAGCAAATCAGGAATAGAAAAGAACAGCCATCTACAAAACAAACAAACAAAAACTCTATATCTAACACCATTGTTGATAGTAATAAAAAATCGGTATTCTGTTTCATGAATGGGCACAAGGCAAAAATTTTCACTGTTATCATTCCTATTCAATATCATACTGGTATATCCTACCGTTGCAATAAGGCAAGCAAAATAAATAAAAGTATCATAGATTGGGGGGAAAAGACATAAAAGATTTTCCATTTTTTTTAAATTTTTTAAAGTTGTTTTTTTTTTTTTTTTTTTTTTTTTTAGTGTCTATTTGAGAGAGAGAGGGAAAAGGAGTGAGTTGGGTAGGTGCAGTGGCTGGGGGTGAGGGTGCGAACCAAGGATCTAAAGTGGGCTCTGTGCTGACAGCAGAGAGTGCAATATGGGACTTAAACTCACAAACCATGAGATCATGACCTGAGCCAAAGTTGGCCCTTTAACCTTTTGAGCCACCTAGGCACCCCCCAAAATTCTCCATTTTCAAATAATATGCCTGCCTATGTAGACTTTTTTAAAGGACTCTATTAAAAATGTACACATAATTAGATTACCAAATTTGTAGCATATAAGATCAACAAACAAAAATAATTTTATTTCTATACAGTAATAATGTACAATTGGAAATTTAGATTTAGGAAATACCATTAAAATAACTTCAAAATGGGGTTCCTGGTGGCTCAGTCACTTGAGTGTCTGACTCTTGATTTTAGCTCACATCATGGTCCAGGGTCATGGGATCAAGAGTTTCATGTCAGGCCTGTGTGCTGACAGCATGGAGCCTGCTTGGCTCTTTCTGTCTCTCTCTAAAATGAATTTTGCAAAAAGTTCCAAAAAATTGAAATACTTAGACACAAATCTAGCAAACCATGTACAGAGTGTTTCCTGAAACCTACAAAATACTGAGAAAATAAAAGACCAAAATAAATGGAGGTATATACTACGTTTGTGAATTTGAAGGCTCGATGTAGTAAATATTTTAATATTACCAAATTGATCTCTACATATTTAATGTAATGCCAGTTAAAGCCACAACAGGATTGTCAGTCAGTATATATAATCTGATGATAAAATTAATGTGTAAATGAAAAGTATCTAGAATAACTGAAACAATTTAAGAAAGAATAAACTTGGAAAAACACTTAAAGGAATTTCAAGACCTGATATAAAGCAATTATATTCAATAAGTATGTTACTGGCAAAAGGGTAAATGCATAAATCATTGACATAGGATAGAATACTAGAATCCTTCTAAAGAGGCCAACTGAAGTTTTACAAAATTGTGAAAGCAATTCCATGGTTAATGAACGATCTTTTTAGCATTTGATGTTAGACCAATTAATTAGACATCTAATTGATGTCTATTGAAGGAAGGAAGGAAGTAAACATTGGAGGAAATAAACATTGGTTTATACTAACTCACTCCAACTGAAAGATAAGCATACATAGCAAAGCATAAATCTATAAAACCTTTAGAGGAAAACACAGGTGAAACCTTTGGGAACTGAGTTAGGCAGGGAAATTTTAGACAAAACACCAAAAGTACAATTCATTAAATAAAAAAATAATGGCAAATTGGATCTTATTTTTTTTAAATATGTGAAATGCCTTATTAAGAGGGCGAAAATAAAAACTAGGGAAAATATTTGCAAATCACATACCCAATAAAGGACTTGTGTTTAGAATATATGAAGAACTCTCAAAATCTGATCATAATTTGTCTCTGAACATCTGTGTGAACATTTTTTGCATGAACTTAAGTTTTATTTCTCTAGTATAAATATGCCAGATTAGAATACCTGGGTCATATGGTGTTTGCATAACTTTATAAAGATTGCTTGTTCATAAAACTGGAATATCCAAATACCCTATGGATGAACAGAGAAACAAATATAGTATATCCATGCAATGTAATTATACTCGAGAATTAAAATCAAGAAATCATTGACACATGAAACAATTTAGATGAGCTTCAAAGACATTATCCTGAAAGAAAATAGTCCAAATCAAAATTTTACATATTATAATATTTTCTTTCAATGTCATTTTGAAAAAGACAAAATGATAGTAATATAGAATAGATCAGTTTTGCAAGTGTTATGGATTGGGTTAGGATTTAAGTATGAAGAGATAACATCAAGGATTTTGGTGGTGGTGTTATTGTTCTGAATATTGGTTGTGGTCGCATTTACAGATTCTCAAAATGCATTAAAATTCTCGAGCTCCACATCAAAAAATAGGTATTTAGTTTAAAAAATAAGAAAGAAATTTTAAAATGAAAATGTTAAAGAAAACATTTCTGAATTGAGATTCAAAGGAAGAGGAGTGTCTGGGTGGCTCAGTTGGTTGGTTTCAGCTCAGGTCATTATCCCTGGTTGTTGAGCATGGAGCCTGCTTCAGATTTTCTCTCCCTCTGCCCCTCCTCTGTGTGTGCTTTATCTCTCTCTGACGAGATAGATATTTTTGTGTGACTTCTAGTAATATTGGAATATTTAAGCAAATAAAAGTCACTGTATAATTTGATTTTATCATTTCTATCTATATAATAAAAAATTAGTCAATAAATATAAATGCCTATCATTATGCTACATACAGGCTTTGGAGGAAGTAGGTTTGGGTTAGGGTATTGGGAAAGCAACACGACAACGTAAGGGAAAGTAAATTATGGATAGCTCTTTTAAGTACCTTATTATTTAACAAGAAAAAGTTCATCAAAAATATTATGCTCATAATGCTATGATAATTACTTTTCTTACATATATATATATATATATATATATGTATATATATATATATATAGTTTGTTTACATAACAAATCAATGTTCAAAATCCAGTCTAATATATATCTGGAAAAACAGTCACAATTATCTGAATAAATTAATAGGTATTTATATTAACATATCCAAACTGAAATAACATTTAGAAAAAAGTTGACCATGTCTTTTTTTTCTTTTGTAAGGAAATAAAAAATGAAGGGAAGAAGGGAGAGAGAGAAAGTAGTTGCATGTACAAGATAGGTATTATTTTAGTAGTGTTCTCTGTAGAAAGTGTAAGGCAAGACACATGCAATTTAAAATTTTCTTGTGCTTATATTGAAAAATTGAAAAACTAATTTTAATATATAACACATCTTACAATTTATTATTTCATATTAAATGTAAATTAGATATCTATTTGAATGAGTTTTAATTCCAATATATCTATAAGATTATGTTAACATGTAATCAGTAAAAAACTTACTTGTGAGATTTTTACATTATTTTCTTAGGACAAAATCTTTTTTTAACTAAATATTCAAAAGTTTTACATATTTTAAGTTTTATTCTAATTTTTCATCAAGATTACATGATTTGTATTTAGATTTAATAAAACTGAGTTTAAAAAGTAGATTTACATGCTCCATTTATTCCTGATTTGCTTAAACATTTTCCAGTAATTGAATTGAGTAACAATTTAAAATTTCAGTTTATACATTTATATCTAATTTTAAAGTATTAGCCACATTTCAGGTGTTCATTAGTCACATGTGGCCAGTGGCTTTCATTTTGGACAGTGTAGTTCTAGTACATAAATTTAAATTATTTAAATAAAAATAGACATTTTCAGTTAGGTTATTTCCCTCTTGAAATTGCCTTAGCATCTTATAAGTTTTATAATGAAAACTTTATCTATTGATGTTTTCTCCTTGAAATATTGAGTGTGTTTTGACTTTAAAGATAAAAAGGAAAAATGAACATTGTTTACATTTTTATTTTTTATGATAATACTTAGACAAAACTGTCTTTTATGCTGGGGTTTGAGATTAGCAATCAATCTGGTGAATTAATTGTGAGCATTTTCCCTCTTGATACATTTGCCTTACTAGGATTAAGAATACAGTGATACAGTAATTTGCAATATGTTATAATTTAATTGGTTAAAATTCTTTTCTCAATATATTAAAATGGTCTAATTGCACAGTGTAAAATCAGTAGACTAATTTCATTTTCTATAAGGAACAGATGTCATAGCAAAATCCTCCTAGTTTTTGATCAGCCCCAGGCATTATGAAAAAAAGTTATCGTCTGCAAATATCAGTTTCATGGGTAAACAGAGAAAAGTGGGCATTTTTAAAATTTAAGTACCACTTTGCATTTTTGTGTCTAATTCCACACTCTCTTTATCCCTAGTACCTTCTTAAATCTCTGTTATGTCCCTCAAGACTCCAAGAGCAACTTCCACGTTAATTCCTATCTTATAATCCTCTGAAATGGAGAGTGTAGGAAGTACGATTTATGGGAAATTGCTAAAGTGTAAAGGATTCCAAATTTTGACAAATATTCATGCCTTTCATCATGTGCATAAATACACGCATTTCTAACCTTATGAGGGTAAAATGTATAGTCATTTATTGGCAAATACTTTTGGAGTTCTTCAAATTAAAAGAAAATTGATCATTTGGTTTCACAGAATCATATAGAGATATTCAGTTTTCATATGTCAACAGAATTCTTTATATCACCTATTCAAAATATTCTAGAGCTCAGCTGTTTGGTTGGATAAAGGAGATTTTTCTTGCTGACCGCAACTTGAAGCTGGGATGACCTGGACCCAGGAGTACTGTAGCTATGTGGGGAACACAGGAAACAAAATTAAATGAGAATGGAGTTAAAAAAAAAGTGGTGAGAAAATCATGAGACAATAAACTAAATCCATGTGACAAAGTTTGAACCTCATAAAAAATGGAGCCTGAATGCGGACACTTCTGATTTTTTTTTTCTGTGAACCGTGTATTTCCCTGCAAGATGGTTTTGCTGGGTTTGGGGGCAGTTACCATGACTAGGTAATAAATAATACAACTTGTTTCATATCAGTTTCTTCCTACAGAAATATCACAACTTATTTTTCTTTAGTGTCTTCTGTTCTGTAAAGAAAGTACATGGATGAATAAATTCATGACTTTAGAATACATTGAAGATGTAAGATTGGTGAGGCTTAACAGTCCATAAAGATTATTAGCTTCGCTTACAAATAATTTTATAGAAGAGTTCTGGAGCCTTAAAAATAAAATTCAGAATTGTTTCTTCAACTAAGATTTGAGCCTTTCAAATGGTTATGGTAAGAGTCTATTAGATTAGAATTCACCCCAGATTTGCCATGAGTTCAATTAGCATTATTTTATGCACTATCACTACATAAAAAGAGGGAGTAAGATAACTATCAACAATAGCCAAATTATGGAAAGAACACACATGTCAACCAACTGATAAATGAATAGGATGCAGTATGTACATACGTATATATACACACACAGACACACACACAATGGAATATTACTTAGCCATCAAAAGAATGAAATATTGCCATTTGCAACAACATGAATGGAACTAGAGTGTGTTATGCTAAGCAAAATAAGTTAGAGAAAGAAAAAAATATATAATTTCACTCATGTGGACTTTAAGAAACAAAACAGATAAGTAAAGGAAGTAAAAATAAACTGAGTAAAGGAAGGAAAAATAAACTGAGTGTCGCTGGAACGGGAGATAGATTGGGGGGATGGGCATTAAGGAGGGCATTTATTGGGGTGAACACTGGGTGTTATACATAGGTGATGAATCACTAAACTCTACTCCTGAAATCAGTACCACCATTTGAGTGAAATATTATGTTGATGTTCTTTTTATACCAATTTATTAATAAGAGAAAATTGAATTCTCTTTAATTTATGTTTTTCATCCTTATAGAAATAAGATAGATATTTTTTTCTCTCAATTCTTAAACAGAATACCAACTTTTATTTTTTTATGTGACTGTATTTTTTCAGTAGGACTATGTGGCCTCAGTATGTTTAAACACATTTCTCTTAATTATATTTCTTTCCTAGTAAGGTCTTATAACCAACTGAATTTCCTTATTTAATGCATATTTCTGATTAATATGTAAATTTAGACACTGATAAAATCTCATATGTTTTTCAGTTTCTTTAAAGCAAGAAAATCAGACAGTAGCTAAAATATTTTTTGTTTCATTTAGAAATCTGTGTTTTTCAGCTATATTTTTGATTTCTTTTTTTCTTTTTTTAAATCTTTTTTAGTTTTTTTATTTAATTTTGAGAGACAGAGAGAGACAGCATGATCAGGTGAGGGTCAGAGAGAGAGGGAGATACAGAATTGGAAGACAGGCTCCAGACTCTGAGCTGTCAGCACAGAGCCCAATGCGGGGCTCAAACCGAGGAACCATGAGATCATGACTTGAGCTGAAGCCAGAAGCTTAACCAATTGAGCCACCCAGGCACCCCTCAAATTCTTTTTTCTTTTCCCAAGTTTTCTTAAGAAGGGAAGTAATTGGAGGATTTCATGTGATAGACTATTGAATGCTGAAAATGAACTGAGAGTTGAAGGGGAAGGGGGTGGGGGGAAAAGAGGTGGTGGTGATGGTAGAGGGCACTTATGGGGAAGAGCACTGGGTGTTGTACGGAAAACAATTTGACAATAAATATTATGGAAAAAAAGGAATATGAAATATATTTTTGCAGATAATATAAAAAAGATACATATTATATACTCTATTACCAACAAAGGCACTGCTTTTGTTATTTTCCTATGATTCTGTTATTCCATGCACCACTTTGTTGTACTTTTTAAAAAATTTTTTTAACATTTTAAAATTTATTATTGAGAGACAGAGAGAGACAGAGCATGAGCATGGGAGGGGCAGAGAAAGGGAGAGACACTGAATCTGAAGGAGGCTCCAGGCTCTGATCTTTCATGCATGGAGTCTGATGTGAGGCTCCAACTCACAAACTGTGAGATCATGACCTGAGCTGAAGTTGAACACTTAACCAACTGAGCCCCTCGGGTGCCCCCGTTGTACTTTTTTTTTTTTTGAGGAACCTTTCTCCTGAACAGTGTTAACAAATGTTAAATTCCATCGTGTGTGTTGTGTGTGTATATGTATGTGTGTGTGTGTATGCACACAATACATACATATATGTATATACATATATATATATATATCAACTCCTCCCTGCTGAATAACATTTATTTTATATCAAAAACAAATCAATTCAATGATATCCTGATATAGAATACTAGTAATTGATTAATTATATGAAATCACTATACGGTAGTGATGAGAAAGAGGGGTGTGGCAGAGAGGATGGGATGTGGAAGAGTTTGTTTGTTGTTAGCTCTACACCTCCACTGTAAATCATGCAGGTGTTCTGATCATCAGTCAATAATGTACCTCGGCTGATGAAACATGCATTACTTGAATCCCTGCCATCTGCTGTGCTGGGGGGATAAAGACCTGCAGGATCTCAAGTGTGTAGTTAAATTACTTCCATCCAGAACACATTAGCCACAGAATGGACACTTAGCCCTTTGCTCCTACTAGGAGCTGGAGAATATTTTCTGAGTAGCACAAATGAGCACTTTACCATTTGGGGTAAATTTATAGGTAGCGGTAAATTAAAATGAAAGGTTAAACTTAAAAGAGCATGAATAAATTGGTTGAGATAACTTCTCTGGCAACTTTTATGGTTTTTCCTGTTAAATTTAAATTTCTAACATTTAATATTTTGAATAATATGTTGTAGTATTATAGGAAAATACAGCTCAGTCATTTCTTCACAGCCTAGTTAACTGAAGTTCTATACTCCTGCTCTGTCCTCAAGGACAATAAAGTCCAAAATAAAGACTAATCAAATGCAGTGCCACATAGACTTAGATAAGAGGTACCCTGTGTTTTATTTAGAAGGGTCTATATATCACAAACAGACAAACAAATAAGACATCGAGTGGTTCAAAAGACACATGGAGCCTATACCTTGGACTCTTGCCCTCATTACTGGGAGAGAGTGTTTGCGTGCTTCAGTGCCCACACTCATGAGCAACATCCTCAGGCTCCAGAGAATGCTTCTCCACTGGAGCCGTGTGTCCTGAGGGCGTTAGCGTGTGACCTGTGCCAGTAGTTTCTGGGATGACACTGCTTCCAACTACAAGGAAGATTTGAGTGATAAAGTTCTTTGGAAAGAGCAAAGACAAATTAGCCTTTTTATGTTTCAGTTTGTGGTCCCGGAAGTACTCCTAATTTAATTCAGTATCTGTAGCAGTTGCACATATGAGGAACATTTTTAGCGTTAAACAGTCATATCGATCTTAAATTTCTATATATGCATGTGTGGGGATAACATGCATGTGACCTAATACCCTTCCTTTGTAATGCTGAATAGAGCTATATGCTACTTTAAGGATAGTAAAATTGCGAGATGAGTGACCAGTATTTGGAAGTTGAAGTTGAATTATTTATAGTATTTACTGACCTCTTTCCAATATTTGATCAGAACATGTAAAGTACATTGTTTATTTTTAAATCTAAAGATTATTTCCCTTAGCAGTTCATTGACAGTAATTCAGAAAGTTATCTGATTTGCCATTGTTTTCAATAAAATAATCTATGTAAAATATTGGTTTTAAAAATAAAACTGTATTTTTGCCAAAATGAATATAAGAAAAATAATTTATATGGAATGAGCATATACTAATTTCTGAAATATATTTATTTATTGGATGACTTATCCCAACATTACCAGTGTTCAGGGAAAACACACACATATGCTCAGAAATAATTAAATTCATTGACTTAGAGGCTGTGCTTTTTTAGTCATAAAACTAAAACTTTACACATATCTTTCAAATGTGTCAATGTAAAAATAGTTTTAACTTAAGAAAATACAGTAGACTTAATGGTGTATTGGCTATATTTGTGTCTTTAAATATTTAGATATTGGTCTGAATTTAGATATGTGTCTTCATTTGTACTGCTGCCTACACCCTGCAAAAGTTAGTGTGATGGCCTGAAAGAAGTATAATATTCTTTTTATGTTACTTTTTGGAGAAAGGAAAGTTCATTGTATATTAAAATGAGGGTAGTGTAGGGGAAACATGACTTAAATGGAATTTTATGAGATTTGGAGAGCAGTTGAGATGACAGAAGATAAGTCAAGAGAAAGACATAACAAAACCATTAAAGTAGAAGCAACCAGATATATCCACAGGAATCACAGGAACCTCTTGGTTCAGGAACCCCTCACCGACATACAGTGGGACAGGAAGTTGAAGCCTTTCAAGGAAACTGAACAGGCAGGCAGTGGAATTTAAGACTGAGGCAGTTGTATCATATGCAGAAATTAGAATTAAAATCACAATTTGGAAACGTGAAAGAATATCTTCTCATACGGAACCCATTATAAGAGTTTCTTGGGAAGATAAATTTCTTTTTCTCTTTTAAAAAAATAACTATTTTATCTACTGTCTTTTAAACTTCTTTGACAAGGATTTTTGGCTGACTGAGATTGTATCCCTTTAATTACTCTCATATATTTTTTTGCATTTGGTAAAGATTACTAAATAAACGGTTGAATAATAAACTAGTCATACCGTTAGCTTATTGAAAGAAGACTTTTAATTATTTTAATATTGATGCTGCTGTGAGACTTTATTTCTAACTAAATTGTGAATTTCTCAGAGATGAGGAACAATTCTTTCAGTATGCCAAGCAGATCTTTTCACTTGCCAATTGAAGGATATTTGGGCTGTTTCCATTTTGAGTGATCATGAATAGAGCTTTCCTGAGTTGAATAGTGTCTTCCAGAAATTCATGTTCACTCAGAACTTATAAATGTGACCTTATATGGGAATAGGATCTTTCTAGATGTGATCACGTTAAATGAGGTCATGCTTCATATAGTAGATTCTAAATCCTATGACTGGTGTCCTTGTCTCTGGATACACAGAGACACAAAGGACATGCAGAAGGGAAAAAATTTATTTGGAAATGAAGGCAAAATTTGCAGTGAATCAGTTAGCCAAGGGAAGCCAAGGATTTCTGGCAATTACAAGAAACTAGGAGGAGGCAAGGAAGGTTTGGATTCTTTCCTAGAGCCTACAGAGGAGGACTTCTTGCCTTCAGAATGAGAGGACAATAAACTTCCCCTGTTTTAAGCTATCTAGTTTGTAGTATTTTGTTACAGCAGACGTATGAATCTAATACAGACCTGTTATACTGGGTCATATGATTGTTTAGCTTTTGTAAGGAATTGTCAAATTGTTTCTTTGTTAGCCTTCCCACCAGAAATCCATGAAAGTTCTGTTTGTTCTGTATCTCATCCAGCACCTACTATCCTACCTTATAATTTTAGCAGTCCCTAGAGACGTGCAGGCAATTAACTGTGGTTTCAAATTTTGCATTTCCCCGATGACTGATGTTATTTTTGATGTGGTTATTTGTTATCTAGATCTCTGAAATAGGTCTTTTAATGTGATTTATCTTTTTCTGCATTCCCAAAAATGTGTTTCCCTTGTCTCTTTTTCTCTTCTCTTTCACTTAGTTGAATTTATATCAATTTTTCTTTCATATCATGATTGGGAATTTCAGGAAGGATCAGAGGTTCATGCATGCATTCAACCACCATTTTTCCTAGAAGTCCATGTCTGGTTTTTATTCAAAAATTACTGACAAATATGAAGGTGGAAATTAAAGAGACAGGTTTGATAAAATATACAAATTAGCAAAATTGTATTGCCTTTGAAATTAACTTTGTATTTTTATAACAGTGTAGACATTGTGTATATTGATTGCAAATGTTGACAGTAGGATATAAGCTTAAAGTACATACGTAAGAATACATGAAGTTTTATTTCCCGACTCTTGATAGATTTCAACATTCTTAGCATTCCTAAAGTGCTTAAACTCTGATGATTTTAAAACACCTCCTTTTTTTTATATTCCTCCTTTTAAGATATGAGTCTAAATTTCTCTTCCCTGGGGTGTGTGCTGGGCTCAGTGACTTGTGAAAATACTGATGAAAATACTAATGAAAATAATGAAAGAGAAGTGACAGGATATGTCATTTAGCTTTCCTTTTTAGCTTAGCTAAAAGACACTGTGATTCAGCTCTCGAGATTTTATTTCACTCTCTGTTATACTTGACTCATATAGTATTTTGGCACATCCAAGGGAAATAAGTAGAAAACAAAGAATATGAAGCACTAATAAAATAAAGCCATTTTCTGTTTCCTCTATTTCATTTCCCCTTATCCTGTCCAACATACTCTGGAGTCTGGTGGTTTTCTTGTTTAGTTTTTGTTGTTTTAAATTCTTAAAAAATCTTATCTTGAGTTCTCTACCATTGAGTTATAGTAACTGCAATAAGGGTCCTCTGGGGTGACACTTGACATGTAAAAGAGAAAATAGAGAATTCATATATTTTTTTGTCTCTCAAGAAAACCTTTTGAGAACTGAAACCAATGTATTTTCCTGTATTCGTGTTTAAGAATTCTGGGACTAGGCATCTTTTCCCTTTTCTATTTTAAACAATGTGAGGATAGGGGAAGATAAGATAGATATTTGCTACAGTTAAGTAAGTTCAGTACTTGCTCCTAGAAGATGAGATTACAAAGGATGTGAACAACTGACATGTCAAGATGAACTACTTGATCATCGTCTAGCTTCAAAATACCAGCCTCCTTGGGCTCACAATCCAAATTTATGGCCTTATAAACTCTGTTTATTCCCAACTAAAACCCTAAACACTTACCAAGACTACTGTTCTTCTAGAAATAGGAATTAAAAAATAATGTAATGTGACAAAGCTAAGTGATTCTTTTATTCTAGTTGTGTCTGACCTTCAAATGAAGTTGTATATTCTATATCTTTAATAAGTTGAGAAATATGATGGAGGAAGGAAAGAATATAAAAATACAACTGAAAGTAATCTAAAAAAATATTACATTGGAATCATCTTAGTTTATTCCTAAATAAAATTATTTATATTTTGAAAGGGTTCAAGCATATTTTAATGTTTACTTATTTTGAGAAAGAGTGGAGGTGCTTGGCATGTGAGGGAGGAGGGGCAGAGAGAAAGGAGGAGAGAGAACCCCAAGCAAGCTCCTCACTGTCAGAACAGATCCTGATTCAGGAATCAGTTCGTGGCTCAATTTCACGAACCATGAGACCATAACCTAAGCTGAAATTAAATGTTGGCACTTAACCAAATGAGCCATCCAGGTTCCCTTAAAGCATTCATTTTATTTTCCTGTTAAATACCTTACAAAATATACATAGTGTGTAACACTTGAAATAACAGTAAGAAGTAATCTGCCATTTCTACATGTAATGGGCATTCTTTAGCTCTTCTTCGATTATATATCAGTGCAAATTAACTTCAGATTCTTTACTGAGAGCATATTCTGACAATTTTGGTGGTGCTCAGTAAAACAGGATGGCACGAAGTACTGTGAATAACAGGAAGAAAAGAAGTTACTTCCAAGCAAACTGTGTAGAGGATACTGCTCAATCTTTACTTACTCAGGAATACTCTCACTTTGTCTTTCATTGATTTTGAAAGATTCTATTTCTGTGCTTTCATTTGCTTTGGAAGCTAAATGTTTGGCTTTATTTGAATAGTTTTTGGGTCACTCAGTTATCATTTCCATGTATGTGGGGGAACTTAGCATCACAAAATCTGCTCTCATAGTTTAATGAGATTTCAAAGGCCCTCTATTCAATTAATGTAAACTTAGATTCTGCCTTATTTTGATTTTTATTCTCTATCCTATTTATTTTGTTTGAAGGTCAAGATTAGTAGTTCATCCCCATAATAATCTCTCAGACATTTTAAAGACAATCAGCATGCTTTGTCCTTCTATCCCTAGTCTGTTTACCATTCCTCAAAAATAAAATACTCAGTTCCTTGGCTACTTCTTTAACTTTCTCTAATCTCCTAATTATTACAAGTGTTGCATACTTCAGACTAAAATTTTTCAAGACCTTTATTCTGAAACAATTATAGAAATGAAGACATTGAAAAGTAAGTACAAAGAGGTTGCAAACTCCTTTTATCCCGTTTTCCTCAGGGTTTACTTCTTATATCTTACAATACAATATCAAAGCCAGGATAGTACATTGATACAATTTGTGTATGACATTCCAACTCATCTTACCCCTTGTGTGGATTTGTATAAGCACCACCACAATCAACATATAGAGCTATGTCATGATCACAAAGATTCCCTTCATAAGGCTTCTTTAAAGTCACACCCACACACTTATGTAATGTTATGTAACTGCAGTCATACAATATGTGAGCATTTGCTATCAGATTCCTTTACTCAGCACCATGCCCTGACGTTCATCCAAGTGGTTGTGTTCAAGTTTGTTCTGTTTTATTGCTGAAAATGGGGCACAGTTTGTTTAACCATTTATCCATTCAGAGACATTTTGGTTGTTTTCAATTTTGGGTTATTATGAATAAAGATGCTGTGAACATTCATGTACAGGCTTTGTGTGAATATGACTTTTTTTATTTCCCTAGATAAATGTCCAGGTTTGCAATTCTTTTGACTTTTGGCAACTATATATTTAGTTTTCTAAAAATTTGACCATTGTCCATAGTGGCTCTACCACTTGACGCTCCCTCCATCAATAGATCCTGTTTCTCTGCATCTTTGCTATCATTTGTTGTTGTCACTAGTTTTATTTGACTGTGTTAATATTTATATAGTGATATCTCATTGTGTTCCTAATTTACATTTTCCTGAGGCTACTGATATTGAACAATATACTTATTAGTTATTTATGTATAAATTTATTTTTACATTTATAAAATATATCATACTTATATTGCCTCGGTATATATTAGTGTGTATGTTGTGTATGCATAACAAATTTTTATCAATTGATATCTTTGCACATCACTAGGGCATCTTCACTATTCCATAAATTTAATTTCCTATGACTACTAAAATATAGCTCATTTCTACTTATATAAAAGGCATGTCCTTTTGCTGATAACTTACTAAGGAATCTGAAAACCATGAATAAATATGTATCAAAATCACAGTTATCAGATCAGTACCCCAACCCTCTAACTAATTCAATCTCTTAAAAGCATTTCCAAGCCAGAAGACACAAAGATTTATTAAGTGAACTGGAATTACACAGTCTGAAAATATGTGAAGCAGAGAGGATTCGGGTTAAAATATTTTTTAGCAATTCAGTTGACATTGTGACTTATACAGAGACCTTGTGGCTATATCTCTGATGCCAATCCACTATGTCTAGCTTCCCTGGAAGTAACAACATCAAATTTTCAGTTTTACAAGATGTAAAACATTTTTCCTTTACCATGATATTTTTAAAGAAATTTATATATTTATCCAGAAACACACATTTCCATATAAATAATAGGCAATCAACTCAAATGTTAAAGTGAGGTCTGAAGTCTGATAAGACAGCAAAGTTATGATTAGTTTCTATGTCCTTGCTCTAATTTACATACCACCTATAAACCCTTGAACCTCTTCAAAATACAGCTTAGACATTTAAGTCAAAATTTAAAGTTGATTCATTTAAGTCAAAATTTAAAGCTGATTACAATCTAAAGCTTTGGAGGTTCACATTCCAAAAGAAAAACTCCTATCGTGTGATTCCTGAGTTTGTGTCCACTTTCATTTTTTTCCCTTACTAGCAGTGCAAATCCTGTGTAATTTGAGTCTTGTAACTGCAATTTTGAGGCCTATAGAGAGCTTTAGTTATGGTAGAAGAGCATAATGGTTAGGAGTCAGGCTTCCTCAGTTTAAAACCTGTCTCTGTCACTTAGTAGTAGAGTGAATTAGACCAAGCTATTTTGGCTTTTACATTTTATAATTTCTTCATATATAAAATAACAAAGCAAGAAGTATACATCGAAATAACACAAAGTGTTTAAAACAGTGTCTAGCACATAGTAAAATACTCAATAAATGTCACCTATTATTATTTTCATTTATCAATAATCAGTAATTAGAGTTTTTAAACATAATATCATTTGCATTAGCACCCAAGCAATAATACTT
Organism: Mungos mungo; assembly: GCA_004023785.1. Lineage (NCBI taxonomy): Eukaryota > Metazoa > Chordata > Mammalia > Carnivora > Herpestidae > Mungos > Mungos mungo. The sequence continues at coordinate 18,030 of PISW01010462.1, read as the reverse complement.
AGGTTAAATCTAACAATATACATATAAGATTTATAATAGATAAAACTACTAAATTCTGATGAAAGAAAGGTAAGAATAGATGAATAAGTAAAGAGATATTCTTTATTCATGGATAGGCTGACTAGTATTGTTAAAACACCAGTTCTTCCCAACTAGACCTGTATTTTCAACACAATTCAAATAAAAATCTCAGAACTTATTTTGTGGTTATTGAAAAATTGATTCTAAAATTTTATGAGAGGCAAAAGATTCAGATTCACCAACAGAATATTGACGAAGAAGAACAAACATTACTTGACTTCAAATTTGCTATAAAGCTACAGTGATTAAGACAATGTGGTATTGACAAGAGAATAAATAAATGAATTATAAAAATGATGCAAGGGTAACTACATCAATGTAGCAGAAAAAAGAGCCTAGAAATACACTACCTAAATAGTCACCTCATCTTTGGCAAAAGAGCAAAGGCAATGCAATGGAGGAAAAAAATAGTCCTTTCAACAAATGGCCATGCAACACTAGACATCTACATTAAAAAGTAGAAAACACCATAAGTAAAAAAAATAATTGAGGCAATTCTAGACACAGAATTTACACCCTTCACAAAAATTTGCTCAAAAACATCATAAACCTAAAGGTAAAATGCAAAACAATAAGATTTCTGGAAGATAATATAGGATAAAATCTAGATGAACATGGGATTGCTGATGACTTTTTAGATACAGTACCAAAAGCATTGTCCATGAAAGAAATAATTGGTAAGCCGTATTTCATTAAAAAAGAAAATTACTTTTCTGTAAAGACACCATCAAGAGAATGAAAAGTCATAGACTAGAATGAAATGGTTGTAAAAGGCCCATATTATAAAAGATTGTTATCAAAAACTCACAAAGACCTCTTAAAATTCAAGAATGTCTATATAGACAACCTGATTAAAATGAAAAACTCAATTAAAATTGTGCAAAAGATCTCAAAGAAGATCACATATCAAAAATAAGCATATTAAAATATGTTATATGTCATTAGGGAATTACAAATCAAAACAATGAGATACCACCATCCCTGAATGGTTGAAGTTCAAAACACTGACAACTCCAAATGCGAAGAAGAATGTAGAACAACAGGAACTCTGATTTATTGTTGATAGGAATGCAGACTGTTATACCCACCTTGGAAGACAGTTTGGCGATTTCTTCCACAACCAAACATACTCTTACCATATAATCTAGAATCATGTGCCATGGTATTAACCCAAAGGATTTTCAAAGTTAATGTGGAAACCAAAAACTCCACATTCATATTTGTAGCAGCTTTATTTATACTTGCCAAACTCAGAAGGAACCAAAATTGTCTTCAGTAGATGAGTGGATAAGTAAACCATGGTCCATCCAGACAATGGGATATTATTCAGCACTAAAAATAAATAAGCCACCAAACTATAAAAAAAAGCATAAAAGGACTTAAATGCATGTTAGTAAATGAAGGGCAATCTGAAGTCTTGAATACTGTATGATTCCAATTGTATAATATACTGGAAAAAGCATGAAGTATGGAGACATTAAAGCACTTCATGGTTGGCAAGGATTAAGGGATATGGAGAAATAAATAGTGGAGCACTGAGGATTTTTAGGGCAATGTATTATGTATGAACTATAATAGTAGACACAGTTGTCAATACCTACGGAATGTACAACACCAAGAATTAGCCCTAAATTAAACCATGGACTTTGTGTGATAATGATGTGTGAATGAAGGTTCATTCATTACATTATTTGCAATAATAATGGTGGGGTGTTGATAGTGGGGGTGGTTGTATGAGGAGAGGAGGTATATGGGAACTGTTTCCACTTTCCATTCAATTTTTCTGTGAACCTAAAGCTTCTCTTGACAATAAAGTATATTTAATAATGATATATATATAAAGTATATATATAGTTTACTTCCCTATTAAATATGAAGAGATATATCTCACATTACAAGATACTTACACAATTCCTGATAAGGGCTTAATATTACAGAATCACAATGCTAATTACTGTATTTCTTTCTTCTAACCCTTACGATCTCACATTTGTATGATACCCATCTTTGCTCATTCTTTTCCAGTGAGAAGCTCTGGTGAACTTTATTTGATACTATTTCATTTTATTATCATAAATGATACTGTTCTGTATTGCCAGCTATACTTCAGCGAAAGTTGGACGAACAGGGACCATGTGCTGTCATTCCACAGTTTCATTTCGTGAATCTGTTCTACTCCCTTCAAATCAAGTCAACTATACTCTTTCATTATATTTAAGTTTATTATTTTTGTTTTGTTTTTCCTGAGAGAGAGCTTTTAAATGTTTATTTTGGGGGAAATTCCTGATTTCAGTAGAAATTAAACTAATACAATGAATGTAACATTTCATTGTTTTGGGGAGAAAGATTCCCTTACAGATGTAAACTTATATTATTTTTTTAATAGCATTATTTTTAGAAATCATCATTTTATATCTTTATTCTTTTTCTATCTTGTAAAATTATTTTCTTTACATACAGTAAAATACATTCCTTTTGGTATAAAAATCAATGAGTTTTTAAAAATGCAAAGAGTTTTGTGACTACCACAATTAAAATTCAGGCAAGTTCCATCACCTCCAAAAATTTCTATCATGATATCCTCCTGCTATCATAGTCTCCCTGCAAAGTAAACTCCTGAGGAACACTGATGTCTTCTCCATTCATATAGTCTTTTTAAAAATATAATCCTGTAATTTCACTCTGACTTCTTTTGCTCATATCATAGTCATTTTAAAATGTTCCATTCATACAGTCTTCTTAAAAATAGAATCCTGTAATTTCACACCAGCTTCTTTTGCTCACATCATTGCATTTAAAATTCATCCATGATGATGCTTCTATGAATGCTTTGTTCTTTTTATTGGTGATAGCATTTCAGTGTATTTATGCACCATAGTTTACTTGTATCTTCCTTTTTTTTTAATTTATCTATTTAAATTCCAGTTAGTTAACATAAAGTGTAATATCGGTGTCAAGAATAGAACCCAGTGATGAATCTCTTCCATATGCTACCCAGTGCTCATCCCAACAAACACCTTCCTAATGCCCATCACCCATTTCACCCATCCTTTCCTACCTCCCCTCCAGCAACCCTCAGTTTGTTCTCTGTATTTAGGAGATACAGTTTGCCTGGTTTGCATGCCTCTCTGTTTTTATCTTATTTTTCCTTTCCTTCCCCTATATTTTTCTGTATTTTTCTTAAATTCCACATATGATATTTGATATGATATTTGTCTTTTTCGGACAGACTTATTTTGCTGTTCCTTCCACGTTGTTGCAAATAGAAAGATTTTATTCTTTTTGACTACTGAGTAATATTCCATTATATATACATACATATATATACCATATAATATATGTATATTATGCATATGTATATATTCCACATCTTCTTTACCCATTTGTCAGTCGATAGACATTTCGGCTCTTTCCACAATTCAGCTATTGTTGATAGTGCTTCTATAAACCTGGGGGTGCATGTGCCCCTTCAAATCAGCATTTTTGTTTGCTTTCAGTAAATACCTCGTAGTACAATTGCTGGGTCATAGAGTAGCTCTCTTTTTAATTTTTTTGAGGAACCATAACCGTTTCCCAGAGTGGCTGCACCAGTTTGCATTCCTGCAACAGTGCAAAAGCGTTCCCCTCTCTCCCCATCCTCACCAACATCTGTTGTTCCCTGAGTTGTTAATTTTAACCATTCTGACAGGTATGAGGTGGTGTCTTATTGTGGTTTTGATTTGTATTTCTTTAATGATTGGTAAAGATCATTTGTGTTGTTTCCTTTTGTATGTTTATATATTAGGTTTCTGCGAGCATTTGTGTACAGATTTTTGTATAAACTTTTAAACTTTCTGTATCATTTTACTTAAAATTAATTTCTTATAAACTACATATAGTTTTGTCTTGCTTTCTTTTTAATCTAATCATAAAATTTTTATTTTAATTAGTGTGTTTAGACAAATTATACTGAATGTAGTGGGTTGGATTTAAGTCTACCTTACATTATTTTCTTATTGACACATCTGATTTTTGTTCCTCCATTTTCAACTTTAATTTCCTACTTTCATTTAGAATATTTGAGCATATTTTTGTATTCTATTCTAATTATTAGATTTTGTTTTGCTGTATCCCAATATATTAGCTCTTTCCTGGTTATTCTAACTTTTCCCATTCTACTTAAAGAGGCTATTTTATCAGTTCAAGTAAAATATTGAAGCCTTACAACTGTACAGATTTCTTGACTCCGCTTTCTATTTTTTTCTTTTAGTTTTTAAATTTCAATTCCAGTATAGTTAAGATACAGTGTTATACTAGCTTGAGGTGTACAATCTCCCCTTTAAATTTTGGTTATGTTGGGACACCTGGGTGGTTCAGTCGGTTAAGTGGCCAACTTCAGGTCATGATCTCACAGTCCGTGGGTTCAAGCCCCGCATCAGGCTCTGTGCTGACAGCTCAGAGCCTAGAGCCTGCTTCTGATTCTGTGTCTCCCTTTCTCTCTGCCCCTCCACTACTCACACTCTGTGTCTTTTTCTCTCTCTCTGTCAAAAATAAATAAACTTAAAAAAATTAAATTTAAGTTATGTTATAAATTACATATATAGATAGGTAGTAAATAGATATAAAATTTAAATGTTTGCATATATGTTTTTTAAAATAAATTTGGAGGAGAAAATTGGTCTTTTCCATTTAACTAGATATTTACTTTTTCCCTACTCTGTTGAAAACTTGTTTTTCCTTTAATTTAAGCATATTTACTTTTATTTCATGGAGTGTGCTAACGCTGTTTTAAAGTCTGATAATTCTAACATCTGGGTCATCTCTGGGTTGGCTAATACTGATTTGTCTTTTCCTTCATGAATTGGTCAGATTTACTGGTTTGGGGGATCATATACTGTATCATTTGAATATTTTACTTTGAAATTTTCAGTCTGTTAACATTTTCTGGAAAATGTTAATTTTTTGTTTGCTTAAGAGATAATCTGTTAAAGTTCGTGCTGTAAATTGTCTCATCTACTGTGAGTGACGGATTATAATGTGAGTTCTGTACTCGGATACTTTTCTAGGATCGTTGCACCTGTCTTCCCCTCCGTTGTGCCACTTTTGTGTTCACTTTTGGGGCTTGGATAGTGAGTGCCTTATATTGTAATTCAATATCAGAACCTTCAGTATGCTCTTTTGGGTATATACTGCTAATGCAGAGCTTAGAGGGATTATGTTGTTTTCTCCACAGAGTTAGGAGATTGATTCCATCTTTCCTGACTCTTCCAGCTAGAGTAATGGAGTTCTCTCAGAGTTTCAGCTGCACATAGAACCGTGCAACAGCAGGCTCTCAGGCTACGGGGGCTAGAAGAAAAACAGAAAAAACAATGGGAATTCTCTTCACACTCTTCATGTACAGTTGCTGTCGTTGTTTTTCTTCTATCCATAGAGACTGGCTTTCTCTGAGACTTTTAGGTGCCTTACTCACCATGACAGCAGTGATTTTGTGTTTTGTACAACTGGGGCAGAGGCATGAAAAAAAAATAGAAAAAGAAAACAACAAGAAAAAAGTGAAGACTCCACACTCTTGGTCTCACAGATGTTCCTTTCCCAGTAATCTGTCCAGAAAGTTAAGACTATTTTTGGAAATTTTAATGTTTGTGCTTGCTACACATTTCCCTAATTCTAACCACTTGAATCAAAGTTGGGGGGTAAAGGAAGAAGAAAAAGAAAATCTCACTACTCTTGCATTACTGGTTCAAGTTTTGACTTCCCTCACTCGAAACAGATGATTGGTGGATCACCTGTGGTGGTTTAGTTTTCAGAGTCTACTGGTGATTTATTTTTTAAATCTACCCACAGATTTTAATTGCAATTAGAAAAAAAACTTCAAGGAATTACTCTTTAGGGTGGTTCTTATATTCTCTTTAACTTTATGTATTTTTTTCAAGGCAAATAGAACTTTTACAAAACACACACACACAAGCAAAACACACACACACACACACACACACACACACATACACTTTATTCACTTCTGTTTTTTTAAGATTGGTATTAATGTTCGAAAACTGTAGTACTATCTCTGTGAGAGAAGCAAGGACTTTGTGAAATTGAATAGCACTTCATTATATTTCAAAGCATTTTCTATCTCCTATACATTTTAATACTTGAATTCTTGAATTAAAGTTTCAAGAATCTTGACTAGCTACAGGGAACAGAGGAAAAAGACATTAATGTTAAGGTGGGGTATGCTGGTAAAAATATAATGGTCAGAGGATTTTACAATTATACTGCCTTCCTCTACTTTATTTTGTTCAAATTACTGGTGTTTTCCTCTTAGATGCTCATTTCTTTGAATTTGTCATTCCTTTTAGGTTGGGCTTATTATAGCATCCATTGTTCATAAAATATAGATGTAGATATATCTCTCATTTCCTTTGGCAGATGTATGTTGCATCTAGAATATTTTCCCAATAGATTTTGGTCATTTTATGTCATCATGTAATGACACCACCAAGATGTGAAAATTAAAATTTTTTTCCCTGTATGGCTACAAATTTCCATGATGACTGGAAATGCTGAATGCATTTCCAACTTAGAAGGTCTTTTGCAATTTGACAAAATAAAATTCAGAAACATATTTGTTGTTTGCTGGATAAGTGAAGGGGCTATATATTTCAGATTTGGTCATAGCCAACAATCTTTATTTTTCTTAATATGCTCAAGGGAAATCCAAGAGGACATACATACTTTGCCCAGAACATTGACACAGAACTCAGAGGAGTGTATTTGCATTCTGGGGTAACTTCCTTTACATGGACCAGGCATCTTTACCTGGCCACCTTCCCCAGAGGACTAAATCCAAATCACAGATGTTACCAACATACTTTTAAGCATAACCAAACCAGAGAACTCCCACAAGTAGTTAACTTAATAAGGTCCAACAAAAAGTTTATCTTGATGCCTATAAAGAAGGTTCCTAATACTGCATTTCTGTGAAGGGATTCACTGAGCATTTGGGAAAAGAGTATGGAAAAATGGAACTATGCCAAAATGTGCCTTGGTGTAGACCACATTGAATCCTTTACTGATTATCGTCAGTGACCTGATAAGTGTCTTTGTATTTGACCAATCTGGAAGAATTCCTCTAAAAGAATAGAAATGGGATGTGAAGAAAGAGTCATATCTATCTCTTGGCAAGAAAACACACACACACACACACACACACATACACACTCCAGGGAAGAAACACAAGAGTGTTCAAAGAAAGAAAGGTCGAATTATGAAGCTAGTTAAAATATGATAATATTTGAGCAATTGAGTAAGTAGGAAAATAGAGTATATATTAGACTTTGATGTTTAGACACTTTCTTTAAAAGTTACTAGTTTAATAATTAAGAATCCAGTATCTTTTCCACAGAACCAGTTGTCTTAACAATAACTGAAATTTTTATCCTTATATATTTTAATGATATTTATAAATATTTTACATAGTTAATATGGAAAGAAAAAGAAAACTATATGGAATCACATTAAATTTCTTATTTTATATCTCAGGAAGAATGTATTTTAGTTTTAAGTTGATAAATCAAGAACTAGGCATATAAGTGCAATATTTATTATAATATGGGTGTCGTAAGTGAATAACTGAAAATGGCAGAAAAATGGAAATATATTTCCCCTTTTTTGCCAACCTCAGATTGTGTGACTAAAGTTTGAAGAAAGAAAAATGTGCCATTTCATTTTATTGAACTTATTTAAAATGTCTCAGGGCACGTATGTGGCACAGTAGGTTAAACATCCAACTCTTGATTTCAGCTCAGGTCATGACCTCACAGTTTGTGAGGTCTGTTTTGGGTTCTGTGCTGACAGTGGAGCCTGCTTGGGATTCTTCTCTCTCTCTCTCTCTGCCCTCTCCCCTTTCAAAATAAATTAAATTATTTTAAATTTATTTATTTATTTTGAGAGAGAGAGAGTAAGTCTGGGGGATGGTCATAGAGAGAAGGCAAGAGAAGACTGCAAGCAGGCTCCACACTGTCAGCACAGGCCTGATGAGGACTCGAACTCACAAAACCATGAGATCATGACCAGAGCCAAAACCAAGAGTTGTAGGTGTAACCAACTGATCCACCCAGGTGTCCCTAAATAATTTTTTTTAAATGTCTTGTCAAGTTTATGTGTTTCTACTCTTATAATGAATAAAAAATATATATATTTATACACACATGTTTCCAAAAAGAAGGTAATAATAAAGATAAAAAGCTGGGTAACAGATGAATAAAAATGTTTTCCTATTTTCCTGGGAACTGAGAAGGATTAGCAAAACATCATGTAAAAAAAGCATTCATTTTTAAATCATGATTTGAATAATTTAATAAACTACTTTCTCAAGTTTTATATAAGTTTTGAGGGAATTATTTATATGAATCATTCATGAGAGAACTTAAGAATGTGACTATTTAATATTATTCGGTTAAATATTTATTAAATATCTATTAGAAGCAATCATTATACCAGTTAATAGAAACAGTGATGGAAGTGGTAAAGCCACAGTCTTTACACATGATAAGTGTTTAAACAGCAGGAGAATAAGGGCTGACTTTTAAGGTGTGAAGTTTTATACCAGAAAAAAAAAGATTGATGCACTATATTACCACAGGAGGAACTGATGATTAGAGCAGGTATATAGGATGGCTTGACAAGATGGACCTTGAAGGATAAGTAGAATCTCAAAAGAGGAGGAGAGTCTAAGGGGTGGGTAACAGAGTTCAAGTAATAGGGTGGGGTGTGGACTATTGGATGATATGCATAAATAGCCAGAGACGGAAGTAGTAAAGTGAGGAGAGGTTGGTCAGTTCATGAAAGAATGTTTCAATCCAAAGAAGAGGTTTTGTTTTATCTTATTAACACTAAGGATTTATTAAATACTTTATTTATAGAATTAATATATTTCAAAATAGCATTGCTTTTATTTTTATTTAAATTCATGTCAGTTAACATTATTGTGTAGTATTGGTTTCAGAAGTAGAATTTAATGATTCATCACTTATATATAACACCCAGTGCTCATCCCAACACTTGCCCCCTTAATGCCCATCACCCATTTATTCCAGACTCTTACCCACCTTCCCTCCAAAAACCCTCCGTTTGTTCTGTTTTTAAGAGTCTCTTACAGTTTGCCCCCTCTCTGTTTTTATCTTATTTTATTTTACCTACCCTTCTCTTATGCCCATCTGTTTTGCTTCTTAAGCTCCACATATGAATGAAATCTTATGATATTTGTCTTTCTCTGATTTATTTTGTGTAGCATAATACATTCCCTTTCCATTCACGTTGTTGAAAATGGCAAGATTTCATTCCTTTTTGATAGCTGAGTAATATTCCATTGTGTGTGTGTGTAAAGATGTATATTTGTATCTATATCTATATAAATCACATATTCTTTATCCATTCATCAGTCAATAGACACCAAATAGCATTTTTTAAGTTGTATTTATTTCTTTTGAGAGAGACCGAGGCAGAAGAGGAGCAGAGGGGGAGGAGAGAGACAATCCCAAGCAGACTCCTCACTGGCAGCACAGTGCCCGACATGGAGCTCGAACTCATGAACTATGAGATCGTGACCTGAGCTGAAACCAAGAGTCAGACACTTAACAGTGTTAGTCACCCAGATGCCCCATGAAATGGCATATTAGAAGAATTATTTGCACAGCCATATTGAGGATAATTAAGGAAGCGCCCAGAGGCAGAGTTGCAGGTTATTAAGCTATTGCATTACTTTAGGATCTGCAAATTTTTGTTTACTAGAAAGATGAAAAAGAGTGGATGGAATCTTGGAAAACTAGGAAGTTAAAGTCAGCATTTTTGCTTGTTATAGTGGCTTACTTTGTTTTTGTTTATATCTTTCCACCTTTCGTAGGGAGCAAAATAACCTCATTCAATGAATAGTGGTATTTCTTTTCACAAGTAAAAACTAATGAGTATATTAGTGTGTTTATTGGTTATTTTGGTCTATATCATTGATACTGTAGTCCCCATCAACATCTACAAAATTATTATTTTTAACAGTAATTTAATTTAAAATATCAGATTCAGAGTTCTGTGATTTTTTTAGACTATATCCAAATATTGCAAAAGGTATCTCTCATTTTCTAAATAAATCATGTTAATAAAAACTATATCTTTATATATAGTTTGCTGTACATTATTTTAAACATAAAATAACAGTGTTACCTTGCACATCCAGTGTGTGTTATAACACTATGTGCTATTCATGGCAATTATTTCACCAACCTCTGCCTTTCTTCCACTGGTTGAGATCCTTCAAAATCAGGCACAGAAGATGGAGAGTTTCCATGTATGAGGTCACTCAACTGATACCTCATCTTGACTGAAGATATCATCATCTTATTTTTGACAATCCAAGAAGATCCCGGTTTCATACATATTTGGTTCTCCCAAATTTATGTATACTTGAGGAACTTGAAATTAAAAAATGAGCCATATGTAGGAGATTTTGATCCTTCATTTATTATATTAATTTTCCACTTCAAATATCTCTAAAATTAGAAGAGACATTGAATGTGAACCCCCAAAAGCCTCATTTAAAAACAATTTGAATTGCCATAATTATCATAAATCACTCTAAAAGGGTAATTTTCTATCAGTTATGACACCATCACATTTGAGTTCATTGGGGCTTTTCTAAATAAAACATAACCTTTCATTCTGAGATAATGCCATGTGCTCTTATGCATTTTGACTCAAATGGGTGTCAACTTATAGTTCAAAACTGAATGAATAAAACACTCCATAATTATGTCCTAATTAAGTTCATAGTTTAGCTATCAAAATAATCTTCTTCAGCATATTATTAAAAAATTCTGTCATTATGTTGTGACTTGTTACATTACCCTTATCACAGTTTTTTGCTAACTTTTTAGGTTTCTTGGAGGCATCTAAATCTTGAAGGAAAGGAATTAAGAATAAGATTTAGAAACAACAGTAGCATAATCCTCTTATATTCCTGTAATTTGAGTTTAGATCTGAATGATCTGAATCCCAAGAGTCCTGATTCTCAAGCCAGTGCCTGAATACTCATGAATGGCTTATCCTTCCTTACAGGAAGATGGTAGACTATTCCAGTATCGTCTGAAGGCACCAAAATGACCCTGAATCCCAAAAATAATCTGAGCATGGTTGTAAGAGTGTGGGATGAAAATTTTAATTAAGTTCAAATTCCAGCGCAACCACTCAGTAATTTTGCTATGTAGGCTACGTAATATTCTCCTGGAGCCTCAATTTTCCATCTATCAAATGACCAACTTAATAATGGTAATTAATAATAATATAAATTTTATATTTAGCAAGTGATAGAAAATGTGTGCATTTAGTATAAGAGGAACTATAATAGTAGTAGTGGTGATGCTATTATTAGTAATTTAAAATAAATTCAAGAATTTTGCTCTGGAAGGAAGCTATTCAAAGCTATGCTTTGTTTTAACCTGGTATTATCAGTTCAATGCCTCTTGCACTAATTTTGCCTAAGATTTACATCATTTTGATAATTTCTGTTCTTACCATGGACACCCTCTGGAGAGAGTCATTTTACCTGTATTTTTTTTGCCCAGGAGTTCCATCTTGGCACTGATGTCTTTCTGTTCTAATTTTACTTCTGGCAAGTTTACCTCTTTTCTACACAACTGATATCCTAAATCCTGCATTTTGCAGAATTACTACATAGATCTCCCCGTCTTTCTATATAAAGTTGCAAAAGTCATTTTTAGTAGTTTCTCAGTCTTATTCTCTATATCCAGTCATTTGACATCTTTCCTTTCTAACTCAGGAAGTCCGTCTCCTCTGTCTCTTACCAGTGCTTGCATTCCTTCTTATGTCACCCCTGGATTACTAGACCGGTTTTTGAAATGATTTTATTGCTACCTTCTCATCTCTCTAGTTCATACTCTTCAACACCAAAATATTTACCTGTAAAATGCAAATTTAATTACAACTTCTATTTGATTATTTTTTTCTGAGTATACACTTGCTTCAGAATGTATTTTTCATCACCTTTGTTTCACTGGTATTGTTGTTATTGTTGCAAATCAATTCAAGCTCATTTAAGCACATGAAGCATTAAAGGCCAAAGAAAAAGTCTTCCTCTCAATTTGCATTTCTGTCAGACTTCCTAGAGAGAATCATTCTTTAGAGTTTTCCCTGAATCTCTACACACATATTCTAAGGATTAGATTGTCAAGTGAAACTCACTAGAATCATAGATCTTATCCACTATAAAGCTTTTCAAATAATTTTAAGAATGCTGGTAATTCCGAGGCACAAGTGAAGCCTGTAGAAGCTAGGGCTGCCAAGGTTGAGTTTTGATACCATATTTTACACCACATTTGGGGCTAGCCCAGGTAAAATATATGTAGACATATCATTCACCCAAAAGGCAACTGTTACAGTCATGAAGCATCACAGTTTATTCTCTGGCAGTTATAGAACTTCTTACACTTTTCAACATTAATACATAATACATGCTATTTTCCAATTTACATTTTTATTAAAATTACTATCTACCTGTCTTCTTTATATCTGATTACTATTAATGGATTTTCAATATTTTTAAAGAATATACTCTATATTTCTCTTCCTATACTGATACAGTTTAGTTGTATTTTGATACTATAATATTTAAATTTGTAAGATTTTGACATACTTTTTTTCACATTTGTAAAAATATATCTGAAGAAATATTCTTAAGAGGGTTATACATTTTAATTTTGACAGATTTAGTGAAATTCAAATCCAAAACATATTTCAAATTACAGTGTCATTGTGTGAATACATATTTCACTTTAACTGTTGACATTATTTTAAATATTTTTAATCTGTGTCAGTTTTATGAGTAAAAACTATTACTATTTTTAATTGAAGTATAATTAACATATTAGTTTCAAGTGTTCAATATGATCCAATAATATATTTCTCAGTCCTCATCAAAACAGGTGTACTCTTTGTCCCCTTATATCTATTTCTCTTATCCCCCAACCCACATCCCCTCTGGCAACCACCAGTTTATTCTCTATATTCAAGAGTCTGGTTTTTGTCTCTTTTTTAATTTCCTTGTTCCATTTGTTTTGTTTCTGAAATTCTACTTATGAGTGAACACATATGGTATTCACCTTTCTCTGACTTATTTCACTCAGCATTATCCCTTCTAGGTCTATCCATGTTGCTACAGATGGCATGATTCCATTTTTGATGACAGAGTAACATTCCATTATATATGTACCCAAATATATATTTATGTATAATGTATCTATATACATACATACCACTTCTTTATCCATTTCTGTATGGATGGACACTTGAGTTTCTTCCTTATCTTGGCTTTTGTACATATTGCTGCAGTAAACATAGACATTCATGTATCTTTTTAAATTAATGTTTTCATTTTCTTTTTCTTTCAGTAAATACTCAGTAGTAGAATTATTGGACCATATGATAATTCTACTTTTAATTTTTTTGAGGAACCTTCATACTGTTTTCCACTGTGGCTACACCAATTTTCATTCCCACCAACAGTACACAAAGTTTTCTTTCCCTCCACATCCTCACCTATACTTATTTTTCGTGTTTTGATTTTAGCCATTCAGACAGGTGTAAATGATATCTTATTTTGATTTTAATTTACATTTCACTAATGATGATGATGATGATGTAGAGCATCTTTTCATGTGTTTATTGGCTATCTGTATGTTTTCTTTGGAAAAATGACTACTCGGGTTATCTACTGATTTTTTAATCCTATTATTTGTGTAAAAGTGTTATTTCATAATTTCTGTATGTATTTTAGTCATCCAGGAAATAGTTTTGAAGTGCTTATAAGTTACTAGGCACAATCTTTGTGGTTGTGGTACACTGGTAACCTAAATATTAAATCCTGGGCACCTGGGTGGCTCAGTCAGTTGAGTGTCCAACTGAGGCTCAGGTCATGATCTAATAGTTTGTGGGTTTGAGCCCAACATCAGACTTTGTTCTGACAGCTCAGAGTCTGGAACCTGCTTTGGATTCTGTGTCTTTCTCTCTCTGCCCCTCACCTGTACTCTCTGTCTCTCTCTCAAAAATAAATAAATGTTAAAAGAAATTAATAGACATTAAATACTGTGGCACCTGGGTGGCTCAGTTGGTTAAGTATCTGACTCTTGATCTCTGCTCAAGTCATGATCTTATAGTTCATGAGATTGAGTCCCGTGTCAGGCTCTACACTGATAGCGTGTAACCTGCTTGGAATTCTCTCCCTCTGTCTCTCTCTGTCCCTCCCTCACTCATGGGCACTCTCTTTCTCTCAAAACTTTAAAAAAATTAAATCCTAATTGAGCATCAAGGAAGAGAAATAGAAAGAGAACTAAAAAGTTCTGTATAAATGTTCCAAAGGGAAAAATAAAGCAGTTCAGATGGATAAAAGATTGTGGAATGCTACTTTCAAATCTGAGCAGATAATATATAAGGAAAAACATAATATTAATAATCTTGAGGTAATTTTCAATCACCAGTAAGAATTAGCATTGCTTTAATTATTTTTAAGATTTAGTAACTTTCTTTTTTTTAATAGTTTGTTGTCAAATTGGTTTCCATATAACACCCAGTGCATTTCCCCACAAGTGCCCTCTTCCATTACCACCACCTCTTTCCCCCCTCCCCTCCCCTTTCAACCCTCGGTTCATTTCCAGTATTCAATAGTCTCTCAGGTTTTGCATCCCTCTCTCTCCCCAACTCTCTTTCTGCCTTCCCCTCCCCATAGTCCTCCATTAGGTTTCTCCTGTTCTCCTGTTACACCTATGAGTGAAAATATATGGTATCTGTCCTTATCCGGCTGACTTATTTCGCTTAGCATGACACCCTTGGGGTCCATCCACCTTGCTATAAATGGCCATATTTCATTCTTTCTCATTGCCATGTAATACTCATTGTATGTATGTATGTATGTATGTATGTATGTATGTGTGTGTATATATATATACACACACCACATCTTCTTGATCCATTCATCAGGTGATGGACATTTAGGCTCTTTCCATGTTTTGGCTATTGTTGACCTTGCTGCTATGAACATTGGGGTACATGTGCCCCTATGTATCAGCACTTATGTATCCCTTGGGTAAATCCCTAGTAATGCTATTGCTAGGTCATAGGGGAATTCTATTGATAGTTTTTTGAGCAACCTCCACACTGTTTTCCAGAGCAGCTGCACCAGTTTACATTCCCACCAGCAGTGTAGGAGGGTGCCCATCTCTCCACACCCTCGCCAGCCTCTGTAGTCCCTTGATTTGTTCATTGTAGCCACTCTGTCCAGCGTGAGGTGGTATCTCAGTGTGGTTTTGATCTGTATTTCCCTGATGATGATTGATGTTGAGCATCATTTCATGTGCCTGTAGTCCATCTGGATGTCCTCTTTGGAGAAGTGTCTGTTCAGGTCTTCTGCCCACTCCTTCACTAGATTATCCATTTTTCAGGTGTGGAGTTTGGTGAGTTCCTTGTAGATTTTGGACACTAGCCCTTTATCTGATATGTTATTTGCAACTATCTTTTCCCATTCTATCAGTTGCCTTTTAGTTTTCTTGATTGTTTCCTTTGCAGTGCAGAAGCTTTTTATCTTGATGAGATCCCAATAGTTCATTTTTGATCTTGATTCCCTTGAGTTTGGGGATGTGTCAAGTAAGAAATTGCTGCGGTTGAGGTCAAGGAGGTTGTTTCCTACTTTCTTTTCGAGGGTTTTGATGGTTTCCTATCTCACACTCAGGTCCTTCAGCCATTTTGAGTTTTATTTTTGTGTATGTTATAAGAAAATGGCCGAGTTTCATTCTTCTGCATGTTGTTGTCCAGTTCTCCCAGTACCACCTTCTAAAGAGGCAGTCTTTTTTCCATTGGATACTCTTTCCTGCTTTGTCAAAGCTTAATTGGCTGTACATTTGTGGGCCCAGTTCTGGGTTCCCTATTATATTCCATTGGTCTGTGCATGTGTTTTTGTGCCAATACCATACTGTCTTGATGATGACAGCTTTGTAGTAGAGGCTAACGTCTGGGATTGTGATGCCTTCCGTTTTGGTTTTCTTCTTCAATATGACTTTGGCTATTCGGGGTCTTTTGTGGTTCCATACAGATGTGAGGATAGCTTGTTCTAGCTTTGAGAAGAACGCTGGTGCAATTTTGATGGGGGTTGCATTGAATGTGTAGATTGCTTTGGGTAGTAATGACATTTTCACAATGTTTATTCTTCCAATCCATGAGCATGGAATATTTTCCATTTCTTGGCGTCTTCTTCAATGTCTTTCATAAGTTTTCTAAAAATTTTCATTATATAAGTCTTTTACATCCTTGGTTAGGTTTACTTCTAGGTATTTTATGGTTTTTCATACAATTGTGAACAGGATCAGTTTCTTGATTTCTCTTCCTGCTGCATCATTTTTGGTGTTTAGGAATGCAACCAATTTTTGTACATTGAATTTGTACCCTACAACTTTACTGAATTCATTGATCAGTTCTAAAAGGCTTCTGGTGGAGTCGATTGGGTTTCCCATGTAAATTTTCATGTCATCTGCAAAAAGTGAAAGTTTGACTTCTTCTTTGCCAATTCTGATGTCTTTTGTTTCCTACGGAGGACACAATGGATCTAAACCCACATTTTTCAATAATAACACTGAATGTAAATGGATTGAATGCTCCCTCCAAATGACACAGGGTAGCAGAATGGATAAGAAAACAAAATTCATCTATTTTGTGTCTACAAGAGACTCATTTTAGACCTGAAGATAACTTCAGGTTGAAAGTAAAGGGATGGAGAAATATCTATCATGCGACTGGAAGCCAAAAGAAAGCCGGAGTAACCATACTTATATCAGACAAATTGACTTTAAAATAAAGGCAGTAACAAAAGATGAAGAAGGACATTATATAATAATTACAGGGTCTCTCCATCAGGAAGAGCTAACAATTATAAATATCTATGTGCCAAATTCGGGAGCACCCAAATACATAAAACAATTAATCACAGACAAAAACAATCTTATTGATAAGAATGTGCTAATTGCAGGGGACTTTAATACTCCACTGACATCAATGGATAGATCAACCAGACAGAAAATCACTAAAGAAACAATGGACCTGAACGACACATTGGAACAGATGGAATTGATAGATATATTTAGAACTCTGCATCCTGAAGGTAGGAAATTCACCTTCTTTTCGAGTGCACATTGCACATTCTCCAAGATAGATTACATACTGGGGCATAAAGCAGTCCTCCATAAGTATAAAGAAATAGAGATCATACCATGCACACTTTCATATCACAATGCTTTGAAACTTGAAATTAATCACAGGAAAAAGTCAGGAAAACTTCCAAAAATGTGGAGGTTAAAAACCACTCTCCTAAAGAATGATTGGGCTAATCAGGCAATTAGAGAAGAAATTAAAAAAATATATGGAAACCAATGAAAATGAAAATACAACAATCCAAAATCTCTGGGACACAGCAAAGGCAGTCCTAAGAGGAAAGTATATTGCAATCCAGGCCTATTTAAACAAACTAGAAAAAGTGCAAATTCAAAATCTAACAGAGCACCTAATAGAACTAGAAGGAGAGCAACAAGAGTACCCCAAACCCAGCAGAAGAAAAAGAAATAACAAAGACCAGGGCAGAAATAAACAGTATAGAATCCAAAAGAACAGTCGAGCAGATCAATTAAACCGAGAGTTGGTTCTTTGAAAAAATAAACAAAATCGATAAACCTCTAGCCAGGCTCCTCAGAAAGAAAAGAGAGAGCACCCAGATAGACAAAATCATGAATGAAAAAGGATCTATTACAACCAATCCCTCAGAAATACAAGCAATCATCAGAGATTACTATGAAAAATTATATGCCAACAAACTGGACAACACAGAAGAAATGGACAAATTCCTAAATGCACATGCACTGCCAA